>OZJO01001547.1:15840-28730 GCA_900406225.1 Acrobeloides nanus
CTGGCCAGAGATATGCCCACTTGAAGTTTGACCTAAAGCTCAAAAGGCCGACCTACCGTACAGGGGTACCAAAAAGTCGGATTCAAAAACGGACTTCAAATTCGTGTTCAGCGACCCCGAAAACCTAGTTATACCACGGTTTCAAAAATTGATTCGAATTTTCGTTACTATGGCCACCCCAGGTTCGACATTTCGGGACATCGTCTCTTAACATCTCAAAACGATTGTAACTTTTGATTTCAACATATAAACTAGTACCGGGAGCCGAACGCTCGTTAAAAATGTATTAGTTATTACTAATAATTTTTTTATTAATCGCTGTTATAGCTAACCTTTTTTTGAACAAAAAAATTGAAAAAATTTTTTTGACCCCGAAAAAGTGGTGTCGATCGTCTTCTCTCATTGTCCCCTTCAACTTTTGTTTTAGCGTTGGCAGTTTAAATCAAGCGGTTCCGAGATCGTCTGAACAAAAAAATACACACATTAACGTTTAATGTAGTAGTAGTAGGATTTATATATATGAAAAAATGAAAGTTATTTTCTTTAAAAATATCTACTTACGTGTAGGAGTAGGTGTTGGGGCAATTTCATCTGATCTAAAAAATAAAACATCATATTTATTCTTAACAATTTTGAGTTTACCCCTTCAATGCAATTACAAATTGTTCCACAATTTCGGTATTATAATTTATGTCACCATGTATAGCACCACCTAGTAAGCTAAGTTCAAGGATATTTGATTCCTCGACATAATAATAAGGAATTCCCGACCAAAATGCAACATTTTGATTAATTAAAGTATTAAAAATAACAAAACTTTGATTTGTTGTATAGCTAAAAGATTTTTTATTATATAAATTTTAAAATATTATACCTAGAATGTGTAATATAAAATATTCCTGTAACGGTATTAGTTTTATCTGTAATTTGGCTAGTTTGGTTATTAAAGAAAGTAAACGCTCTAAAAAAGTAGTAAACTGAATAAAAATTGTAATTACTGTGTAAGATCAAGGTTGCCACTACCATTTTGTATTTCATTGATTTTATCTAGTATTCCTTGTTTTTTGGTTGATAATGGAATTGGTGTATTTGATAGATCTGTGTTTAATGCTAATGCAAAATAGTTCTCTTTATCTTCAGCATATAATTGAAGGAATTCAGAAACCAGTTGTTTCCTGCTATCAAGAAGAGTTGTATTGCCATTATAACTATCAAATAGAATTAAAATATACCGTCGTGGAGTTAGAGTTAGATAAGTTGCATCTAAAATTTGTCTTATTTATCAGAATAAGTTATTACCATTTTCGCAATTATGTCCATAAAACGGTGATTTACAATTACATGTTAGTCCATTTGATATACCTCCATTTAAACATTTTGGTACTGAACAAGTAGCTCCGTACCAATTTTCAAAACAAAGACAACCACCAAATGGTAAATCTTTTCCGTGTTCTCCACAATTAGCTTAAATAAAAATGTTACATTTTTTAATAGTTATGCAAAGTTACTTGATTTAATACAATGAGTTGGAAATGTTATTTGATATCCTCCATTATCAGGTCCATATATCTAGAAGATTAAATTCATCATACTATTACAGGGTGCCCCAATAAAAAGGACACTTTTGGGACTTTTGTGCGATTTTTCCACAATTTTTTCAAGTTTTTTAATTTTCTCCAAAATAACCATATAGGGGGTTTTCTAGATGAGAATTCAATTGCACACATTGCCGGACCTTGAAAACGCTTCTCTGGCTATGTATTAGCCTATTTCCTCTTCAATACACACATCTCTTCTTTGAATCAGGGGCCGTGGAAGAGTTTTAAGGTCCGGTAATTCGCGCAATCGATTTCTCGCATAGAAAAACTCCCTATAGGGTAGGTATGTTATAACTCCTCTAAAAGGAAGAAAAGCCTCCAAACCTCTGACTCCTATCCTTCTT
Source organism: Acrobeloides nanus (assembly GCA_900406225.1). NCBI lineage: Eukaryota > Metazoa > Nematoda > Chromadorea > Rhabditida > Cephalobidae > Acrobeloides > Acrobeloides nanus. The sequence continues at coordinate 17,783 of OZJO01001547.1, forward strand.
TAAATAAAACCTCCTTTTTTTAAATGTACCTTTTTGGGGCTAAAAATGGCTGTTTTTTGCCTTAAAAAATAATATTTTGGTTAAAAAATGACTAAAAACGGCATTTTTGGCTTAAAAACGCATGTTTTTGACACAAATATAGCCATTTTTGGTGAAAAAATATCATTTTGTATTGAAATTTTTGGGCTTCAGCCAAAAATTTAATTTTTTTAAAATTTGTTCCTTTTGAGAATTTGTTTCCCCTTTTCAAAAAATGAGTGTAACATCCCTAGTATAGGGTTATTTTGGTGAAAATTAAAAAACTTGAAACATTTTGAAAAAATCGCAAAAATCCCAAAAGTGCCCTTTTTATTGGGGCATAAAAATATTTAAACGTGTCATGTCTGTCTGTATTTCGATGTGGAAAGTTAGATTTAAACTGCGGACGCTAAAACTAAAGTTGTAGAAGATTATGAGAAAAGGCAATTGACACCAAGATCGTCGAAATCGGAGAAAAATTTTTTAATTTTTTTACCATCGTAAATTTATACATGCATAAAATTTACACAGTTTAAGAGAAGATGTCTCGAAAGTTCAAACTTTTTGTAGATTCCGCGGAACTAGTTCGAACTTTTGAGATATCGCCTCTAAAAACTTTCAAAAAAAAATTCAACTTTTAAGTGGGGTTTTCGGTGCGTCCATATTCCCTTTCGCTCGGAGTCACCCTTGGAGGTTCATTTATCCCTCCGAGCGCGGTAGCGCTTGGTTCCCGATCTTAAAATTTGTCATTTAATACTTTTGATTTGATAGGTCCTTCAAACCCATTGCAATTAAATTCTACGTCTGATTGATATAAGCAGTTATTAGTTCGTTTTGTAGTACTTAGTGCAGAATAAAGTGGATTATAATAACCAGTATTTGGATCGATATAGGTAAATTCTACAGTAGATGAATTAATTTCAGTATTTCGTATAGTATATATTAAATGGTTTGATTCTAAAATAATTTTAAAACTTAAACATATGTGTTGTTAGATCCTACGCAAATTAGAAAAAGCAAATTTCTTTGGTCTAGAACTTATTAATAGTGGTACATAACCATAACCGTATTCTAATGAACTAAACGTCTCAATACTATATCCACATCCTGGGGTATTTGAGCCGTTACTTTGAAAGATAAATCCTGAGTTTTTTTAAATTAGTTAAAAAATTTTTCTATCTATTACTTGGGAAATTAACGTTTGAGTTATTTATTCTTATAACATTGTTTAATATATTGTCAGTACCAGTTTGATCTAAATATATTGAAAATAGCTATGGTAATATTAAGAAAACAATACTTAGAATTATATTTTTCAAATAAATGATAAATGTACTAGACGCTCCTGTGTCAAGATTTAATGTTACATCAAAAGTACAGTTATCCCCAGTTTCATTTAAATATACGTGATCAAGAACATTTAATCTTAGTTGATTTAACTGATAGTTGTTTATTGCAGTTGGTGTTACTGTGTTAATATAATTAGGGATATTCTTAACAAATATGTAATTTAAACTTAAATAAATAAACTATTTACTTTCCATTCGTTATCATTTACACTTATGGCAAGTCCGTTGCCTAATGCAGCTATCTTCTGGAAGCAATTCAAATTAGTTGTGCTTAGTGAATAAAAAATGCGAATTTCAGCACGCTTTATGGCGACTAGTTGTATTAAATCTGGATCATATCCTTGTGAGCATCTATAATTGGACGATGCTAGCCATATAAGCAAGCTTCTTTGAGTAGTCTAGAAAAAAACTTTACTACTATCCACTTTAAAATATTCAAAATAAAAAAATATTAATGTTCTATGGCAAAAACAATCCTACTACTTAAATGTGTAACGTGTGTTTGTGCATACGATCTCGAGAACGCTTGGTTTAAACATTGCAAAAGTGGTAGGGGACGATGAGAGAAGACAATTGACACCAAATCATCAAAATCAGAGGAAAAAATTTTTTTCAATTTTTTCCAAAAAAAGATTAGCTATAGCAGGGATCAGTCATGTGCAAACGCAGTCTGCGCAGTTGGCGACTGCGTTCCCTGCAAGGGATTAATAAAAAAAGTATTAGTAATATCTAATACATTTTTAATGAAGAGCGTTGCTAGGGAGTGCTGCTCGGAGTCACAATAAAAAAAGTTGATATTCGGAAAGTTCATGAAAAATGGATCATTTTTTGTTTTTATTCTGAAGTAAATTCTGAATCGCTTTTGAGATAAATACATGTGAAGTTGGCGATTTGAAATTCTGTGTATTACAATGAAAACATGCACATCTATCGTGACAAATAACTTTTTCTCTGAATCAATAAAATCTTTATATTGAGAAGAAAATAATTCAAAATATGGAATATGAAGGAATTTATTCTTTTTGATCACGGGGAGTAGAGAAAATCGACCGTTGTGGAAGTTCCTAGAGTCATGCATACGATCTCTGGAACACTTGATTTAACCCCACACTAAGCCATGTTCACATAAAATAAATAGTATTTCAAAATACTTATGTATAATCCGTATAAAATTTTTGAAACTTTGGGGTCCCATAGCTCAAAGCCAAGAGCTTGTCCGGTAAAAATTCGATCACTTTTAAATAGCAAGTGGGTATGCTCTACAAAGTTAGCCGGGTTTGAAAAATTTTTGAGTATGACAGTTCCGTGACGTCCCTTGTCAGTGTCATTGCAAAAGTTGTAGGGGGAAATAAGAGAATTCGATTGACACTAAAATCATCGAAATTGGAGACAAAATTTTTTCACTTTTTACCCCTAGGGGGACCAAGGAGAAAAAATCGATTTTTCAAAAAGTTCTCCAAATCGGCTGATTTTTTGTATTCGGATGTCTTCGGGTATGGGGAACACGAATCTGAAGGAATTTTTGAATTTTAACGAAGGAAGGGATCGAATTGGTTACATGGAGAGGTATACGTATACGTAAAATACCCCCTATGTAAAAAAAATTCCCTGTTAAAATCTTTTTTAACAGGAGGCGTCTCTCGGGAGCGCCACTCGGAGTCACTATCGGAGAAATCTCGAGCGCGGAGCACTCGGCTCCTCGTACTTTTCTTTAACTTGAATTTTAAAATCTTTAAATGGAAATTTTTAAAAGTTTTTAGAAAATATTACTGAAATGCTTAAAGTATCTTTTAAAAGACCTTCAACTTCTGATGGAGATGCACATGGAGAATTGATTGTTACACTAGCTAATGCTATAATAGCATCTTTAAATTTTGAATATTCAGTAAAAGTTTTTATGCGATATTCTGTGGTGCTAACTAAAAATAAACTTCTTTTGTGAAATATTTAAAAATTATTACCTCCAGTGCAGTAATAATACCCCAGAATGTATTGTCTGTAGATTTGTTGTGAATCTCCATTATCTAATTGTGTAATTGAATCTCTTAGTTGATTTATTATAACTTGGGTTGACTGCATTTCTACAATTAATATCAAAGTTTTTATTTCAGTTGTATATTCTGGATATGCTGGATTATCGACACAACCCAAATTAGCTAAAACATTTTGTTTTTATTTGATTTTTATTATGCAACATACAAATGTCACAAAATTGTCCTCCAAATGATCCATCTAGACATGCACATGACCCATTTATAAACGATGTTCCGTTATTAGCGCATTGTATTGTTTGGCATCGGTCGCCAGTCCATCCACTAGTACAAATACAAATATTTCTAGCTGGATCATAAGTGCCAGAATGTAAACAAGGGTTATTATTATTACTAGTTGAATAACATGGTATAACTTCTGTCCTAGTAGCACTATCAGAATTAATCTTAAAATATAGCTGATTTATAACTAAATTTTTAAAAACGTACTTGAACATAATACATTTCTTCTAGCTCAGTACAATACCACGAAAAATCAAGAAATTGTTCAAAATGACAACTTGATCGAGTTTGTGACGAACCAGAATAGATATCATTTAAATTTTCATTAGATATTGATAAACTAATATTTTTAGCATTATTTGTGCTATGTATTACTGGATAGAATGGATTATTTGCTAAAGATTTCAATAAAACATCGTAAATAATTTTTTGTTACCTCCATATGTAGGATATGTCGCTGCAGCATCATTTCTTTGAGATGAAGCAAAACCAGTGTAATAAGTGTCATTTGATGAAATGTCTATTACTTCTATTAATTTGAGCATAAAACTTGGATTAAAAAGCACTGAAGGTATTTCACTCGCCAAAATTTGGTAATCACCAGTTGTTAAATTTGTTGGTAATTTCACTATGGAGACTATGTTGGGCCTGTCTCCGAAAAGTGTTTGGTCTGTTAGTTGAGTTGAGGAATTATCGGATGTTCTTTTTAAAAACAAATTAAATTCTAAAATGTGTTATCGGAACCGTCCGTCTTTAAGAATTTACCTCCACTATATTGTATGAAAGCAATATAGGTTCTATTCTGTACGTATTTAAATGGTTTAGATGCCATATTTAGCCATGTTCCTTTCACATATTCAATTAGTACTATTTGTGAGCGTTGCATATGCTGATACAAATCAAAGAACTAATAATATTGAATTTTATTTAAAAGTAGTATAAGAGTTACCGTAGAAATGTGTTGTGTATTGTTTATGACAAGGAGAAAGCCATTGCTTTTCCATGCCAATTCTCGGAATAAGTCTATATCTGTTGTGTTAGGATAGCAAGTTTCTGGATCACGATAAATTATAAAATTTATCTTAAATAAATGTAAATAAAAAAATTCGATTTAAAAAATACTCTGTTTTTATTGCTTCCCAAATATCCATATAAATCTCTATACAATTCGAAGGTAGCAGGAGTTCCAAAATTATGATCTGTAAGAACAAAGATTTCACTATAGGGTCTAAGAAAATTTGGGACGAGATAAATTCCATATTTTAAGAGGGCGTTTATCGAATCTGAAATATTGGAAGTCGGTGATGAACAAGTTGATGATAAGTCAAATCCATCAATTCCTTGAATTAATTGAGTACGAAATAGAGAAAAAGTCGTTGCTTGCTTAATAAATTTGTATTTAAAAAATTGATTTTACGAACTTACAAAAAATCGACATTAGCCAATCTCACGAAAATAACACAAAAAATTTGCCTTCCATAGTGCAATGGATAAGGAAGCCGCTCGTTCGATTTGTAAAGTTAAGCAACATCGGGCCCAATAGAGTTAAGACACGTTATCTCTAACAGTCGAGTTCTATGGGGACGTAGAAAAAAAGTGTCTCAAAATTTTTGAAACTCCAAAAATCTTAAAGTATATATGGCACTTATTGGAAAAAATGAAAGAATTTTGGCGCCAAAGTCTAACCCCTCCGAGATACGGGGTACCCAATTTTCGACTCTTTGCCAAAATTTCCCCTTTTTTGTAATGCGCATAATGTGGCGAGGTTAAATCCAATTTTGATGATCTTGCGCTCGCTAGATTCCTTGAAACACGAGCTACAAATATTATTTAGACACCTTTATGTCAAACCTTTAAGAAAAATTAGAAAAATTGAAAATACTGAAAAAACCCCGGATTTTTCATAAGTCAAAATTTCAATGTTTTAGCCGTGGCACCCCAGAAAAAATCGAGCGCGCGGAAATTTTTTGCTCTATTTTTAGCTCTTGCCTGGGTCTATCCAAAACGCTTGTCGTTTTTGGCCGGGTCGGATTTTCTGGGGTACTTTTCCCTCCATGAACATCAAAGGTTCAAAATCTACTTTTGTCATATTTAGCTAAATTTCACATAATTTGTATATATTCGGAAAATTCATGAAAAATGGAGCATTTTTTGTTTTTACAGTAAATTCTGAATCGTTACCGTTGTCGAGATAATCGCATTTGAAGTTGGCTATTTTTTGGAATTGGTTTAGAATTTGAATTCTCGCCAAAACCCTGATTTTCAATTTTTTCCAATAAGTGCCATATATACTTTAAGATTTTTGGAGTTTCAAAAATTTTGAGACACTTTTTTTCTATGTCCCCTTTCTATTGGGCAAAAGTCGAATCTTACAGATAAGGTGTCTTAAAACTTTTGATTTTCAAAATTTTTTAATTTCCAGGGAGAAAATTTCTTTTGAAATCAAAAATTTTAACTTAATCATTTTATTCATCAAAAAACATTCCCTCTTTTGTTTTTTCAAAAATAAAAAGGCAGAAAAGTTAAAAACAATTTAAAAGTCAAAACAGTTAAAAGTCTGCGTATTGAAACGAAATCTTGCATCAATGAGAATTAAATTGTTTTATTGCATACGCACTACTCTTTAAATTGACAGATTTGAGGGGCGGCTTCATTATCCATTGCACTATGGAGCGGTAACTTTTTTGATTATTCTAGTGAAACAGACTATATTTGGAAATTTACTTTTCCTAGTTATATAAATAAAAAAACTTACTGATATATTTTGTGTATCTCCAAAGAATAAATTTAATAAAAAGCTATCAAAATATCCGTCACCATATGACTTGATATAGTTATATAATATAGCTACTAATTGCTTTTCAAAACTAGTGTTGAATAATGCTTGTGTAAATACATTATTATTTGAAAGAATCAAGGCAAAGGTACGAGTTTGTATGTCATAATTTAAAGCAGGATAGGTGCTATTATCCACATTCCCATCACATGTTATATCTATAATAACGTATATAGTAATGGTTATCTCATTTATAGATGTAGTCAAGAGGTTAGGTTTGATAGTCTCTCCCAGTGTTTAAAAATTAAAGAAAAAGTTCTAATTTTTAGTTAAGTTTTTATATTTTTTTACGATTATCCTGGGTTAGGGTGAACGCTATCAATCATGCCGAGCATTTTATGCCGTTAGTAGCACACTAGCAGATGTACTGATGCACTACGAATCAACACTAGCAGTTGTGCTGTGTTATGCCAAGTTGTGCCGGCACAATGTAGCACTACTCGGTACAACTGCTAGCGTTGTGCCATAGTGCAACGGCACAACTGCTAGCGCGCTGCTATCGGCGTGAAATGCACAGCACGACTGCTAGCATTCATCCTTAGCCTCTTTCTTTTTCCAAAGAATTTCTGACTAAATCTATGATTTTATTATTACCATCTATTTGTTTATCTAACAGTAAGATCTCATCGTTTGCTTTAATTATTGAAGCTGGAAAATCTTTTATACTACTAAATGTATCGTTTGAACTTCCACAGAAAAATGGCACTACTTGTTGAAAATTATAAAATTCCGAATTATTAGATGTTATCTAATAAGTTAAGAAAATAAAAACAAATTTGCTTGAAATGATTACTTGAATTGCACCCCAATCTCCGACATTGCAAGTTAATTCACCCAAGTTTATATTATGTAAGCAAGAAGGCCTATGCGTATCTTTAATCGATGAATTAAAAGAGGCATTCCCAAGTTGTCCAATAGAGTTTATTAGAGTCGCAGTAAAGCCTACACTTACACTTGTTGGAGGAGTTGTTATATGAGCCACTATCAAATTCGGTACTCCTAAATATGGCTTTTAGTTATGGACTATAACTAATAAGAAAAATACCAATTTGTAAGTACTAATAAAAGAAAATTTTTTATCAAATTTTGCTTTAAAAAGTGAAGTGATTATAAAAATTGATCTTCTGACAGTTTTACCCATCAAATTTGTACCAAACTTTAATGCTTAAAGATATCTGTACCTTCAACAGGGATTGTAGAAGAAATGTCGGCATCCTCGTTTTGAACATAACCAACAAACCCACTCGATGCTATCGAGCTCTCAATCCAAACTTGATAGTTGTATTGTATTTGATTATCTTGGTCTGGCACTAATAATAGTGAAGAAAATGGTGCTTTTTTGATTATGGCAGTTTTCGTATTCAATATAGTTGAACTATTTGACGGAATTATTACATTTAAACTTAACACTAAAATTAAGAATATATTTTTTCAATAGCAAAAATATTTTTTGTAAACACTAAAAAATTGTGGCATTGATGATAAAAAGAAATTTTTGGTGACAAAATAAATATTTTTGGTGATGGAAAAATATTTTAATTAAAAGTTTATATACAAGATGGCCTAAAAACCAGATTTTTGCGATTTTTCGAGCAAATTTTCGCCAAAAAAAATTTTTAAAGATTTTCCAAAACAACCCTATAGTGAATTTTTCTTGCGTGAAATCGATCGCGTGCATTGAAAAATCGTGAAATCGCTTCACTGACCCTGAATCAGTCCAAAAATCCGTATATTTGTGCGAGAAATCGATTGCGCGCGAAATTTTGCTCGAAAAATCGCAAAAATCTGGGTTTTTGCGCCATCCTGTAATATATCTTACCACTCTTAATATTGTATTGAAATGCCGCTATATAGATATTTACACTTGCCGAATCACAATATTCTCCACAAATATTTTCAATATTTTGACCAATAATAGGGTTTTGACCAATTAAAGAAACTTTTACATTAATTGTTAATGGCAAGAACATTGGTAGAAACTAAAAATTTGGTTCAGATTGGCATTTCAAGTATACCGTTTGTATGGAGTCATTAAGGTATCCAAAAAAGTCATACGCGGCAATTAATGAACCCATTGATTTTTGACTCCAATCTACGTATGCTTTTGTCGTAGCATCTCCACCTATTACATCCCCTAAGTATTTTGCTGTTATAATATGAATCTAAAAATACAAATCAATTGATATGATATCATGATGAATCTCACTGGATTTTTTCTTGCAATAGCCATTTTAGTAATTTTTAGAATATTTTCTTCATTAGTATAATCACCTAATACAGTTGTAGTGATAATAACTACTGGTGCACCAACAGGCGTAGATTCCAAGACTTGTTGTATGTCATTAGTTATTAAATTCCTGCAGGGAGAAGAACTAAGATCATTACAGGGAACTGGAGAAAAATCGAAATCGGCATCATTAAACAGTTGATTTACACATCCAGATATGCCGCCTGTGCTGGTTTTAAAACCTAAAAACATATCTTAATTTTAAAACTATTCATTCATAATACAAGAGCTAGAGTCCGAGAGATGTGTTGAATTTGTTCCACCAGTAAGGTATACATACAAGAAATCCAAATTAGTCATATTTTGTAAAGCCTTTAATATTCCATCTGTAATATTATCCTTTCTTGACGAAATGTCATTATATGTTGAAGTATACGTTACTATAAGTGACAATGAAGTTACCCCAGACTTAAAAACTTCATCATAAGCAAGGTCATTGTTTATGCAATTGACTAAAAAAGAATGGATAAATCATTTCTAATTAAAACTTTTATACAGGGCCCAAAGTTCGTATAAACTTTTTAATTCGATAAAATTTATTGAAAATTTATTTGAAAATTATCCTAATGGGGTAATTTTATGTGTGGAATCAAATACGCGCACTTTTGAAGCATAAAAATTTTATTTGAGACTGATTCAGACAATTTTCTCTTCAATACGTCATAGCCTTCCCTGATTCAGAGTCAAGGAAGATAAGAATTTTCCTTAAAATCATTTTCCCTGATACTTTTATAAGAGGAATCGATAGCACGCATTGTCGAAAATTGTTAACACATGCTTTTGCAATGCACGCAATCGATTCCTCGTATAAAATTACTTCGGAAAGATTATTTTTCCACAATGCTTTGTTAACTCTGAATCACGGAAGGTTTTCATGTTTGAAGCTTTTGTTTGAATCAGAGTCAGATAAAATTTTCATGCTTTGAAAATGTGCGAAATCGATTTTCCGCATACAGAGCTACCATATGAAATTTTCATTTTAAGAGGCAATATCTCGAGATATTGAAGATATGCCTTAAGCGGGTGGGAATACGCCAAAAAGTGTTGCTATAAACTTGAAACATAGATTATTTTTAAGTACCTAGTGTAGGGTCTAACAACTTCCAATTGCCATTTTTTCATGATTTTGATAAACATTTTTAAAAATAACCATGTATGATATTGAAATAAATTTTTATGTACAATTACAGGCCGTGGTCTAAATATTATTTTTGCAATTTCACTTGGCTGGTCAAACTTCTTCAACTTAAAAATTTAACGCTCGCAAAAATTGGAAGTTTTTTTGCCTTTTCAAAGTTTAATCACTCGTAATCTGTCAACACATGCACAAGCTTACGTTTACGTAAGACATGTAGTAGTATACAGCAAAAAAATTTTAAAATATGTAGAAATATGTCAAAAATATGTCGTTTGGCGAAGTGACGGCTAATACTACATAGTTCTTCTAAAAATATGTAGTATTGAAAATTTTGACGTAAGACCTTGTGCATGTGTGATCTGTCAGGTCAAGCTCGAGACAAGTCAGGATTAAAATAGGTTTTGTAGTTCCATGCTCCATCTACAAGTTTTTCTTTTTGGCGAAAAATCAAAAGTCTGTTTAAAAAATTTTTTGAATAGAAACAAAAATTGGAAGCCCATTATAAGTTTTTCCTTACAATGGGCTTCCAATTTTTGTTTCTATTCAAAAAATTTTTTAAACAGACTTTTGATTGATTTTTCGCCAAAAAACAAAAATTTAGATGGGGCATGGAACTACAAAACCTACTTTAACCACGACTTGTCTCGAGCTTGACCTGACAAGTACTGAGCGATTAAACTTTGAAAAGGCAAAAAACTTCCAATTTTTGCGAGCGTTAAATTTTTAAGTTGAAGAAGTTTGACCAGCCAAGTGAAATTGCAAAAATTAGACCACGGCCTGTAATTGTACATAAAAATTTATTTCAATATCATACGTAGTTATTTTTAAAAATGCTTATCAAAATCATGAAAAAATGGCAATTGGAAGTTGTTAGACCCTAATCTAGGGAGTGATAAATAAAAACATATAAGTTAGGCCCCGCTTTAAACTTTTGGAGATACAGTACAGGCCAAAAGTTTGGAATAATGCCTCAAATTTTCAGAAATTCCAATTTTTTCGCCAGATTTATTGCCGATAGACTCAAAAATGGGTTTTTATGAAATTTCT
>OZJO01001549.1:10590-20733 GCA_900406225.1 Acrobeloides nanus
AAATCGATTTTTTCGCAAAAGATTCAAAAAAGTTTGTGTATTACAACGAAGAGCTTGTACACAAATTCAAAATTTCAAACACAATTATCTCGAAAACTACAACGATTCAGAACATGCCGTAAAAACAAAAAATGCTCCATTTTTCATGATCTTTCCAAATATATCATTTTTCATATGGTTGTAAATTACTGGACTGGTCCTTTAAAAATCATATATAAGATTCTTGAATTGCTTGTAAATTTTAACATTTTATTAAAAGAAATCGTTTCGAACACTTTTCAAATGTTTTTCGTTTCAATAACCAAACTTTATTGGAACTCAACACCCGTGGCCCATGGCAATAACCTACAATAATCTAGATGATTGTTGATCTCTTCTTGATCAATTTCATCAATTTCTTCTTCTTTTACTTTGTTGTCCATATCGATATCACATTGTGATCGAACGAATGCCACAGGTTGGTTGTAATTGAGAGCACATCGAGCGAAAGTTATATCTTCTTGGCAAAGAGTTTTTTGTGTCATAATGATGAGACAGTCGAAGGCGCATAATCCTTTATCACTAAAAGTCAATTTCAGAATTTTTTTAGGCATCCTAGCTTTTGAGTTACTTAACCGTTGATTTTCTCGGCATTGTTGTTGTTTTTTTGAAAAATTTTTTTTACAACATAGCAAAAAATTTGTAGAATATAAAAAATTTTCAAAAAAGTCAACAACAATGCCGAGAAAATCAAAAGTTAAGTAACTCAAAAGCTAGGATGCCATTTTTTACGATATCTCTATTACTTACGCAAAATAAGTTTCAGAATTGTGTGACATTGTGCCACTTCCGGGGATATCATAAAGTCGGACATGCGATAGTTTTTCATCCGGAAATGTGTAATAAGTAATTGGAGTTAGACATTCTGTAACATCAACTTTGGCAGCACTTGGGTCTTTGTTTGCGAGACCACGAATCGCGTTGATTATCGATGACTTTCCAGCTTTGGTATGCCCAGCAAATGCAAAATTGTAAAAGTTTTCCTAATTTTTGAGTTTTAGTAAAATAAACTGGGGGGACTGAGCGCTTTCGCGCTCGAAGGGAAGAGGAGATTTTCTGATCCGATCGATAAGTCTCCGAGCGCCCCGAACGAGTTCTCCACCCTGATTCGAGTACTTACGAGTTCTTCCTTTGACGAAAAAAATTTTAACGAAAAAAGTTCGTTAAAATTTGAAAAATTTTTCAATTTTTAACTAACTTTTTTCGATTTTTTCAATTTTTGACGAATCTTTCAATTTTTCAGGAATTCTTCAATTTTTAACGAAGTTTCAATTTTTGATGAATTTTTCGAGTTTTGACGAATTTTTCAGGACTTTTTCGATTTTTAACGAATTTTCAATTTTTTATGATGAATTTTTCGAGTTTTGAAGAATTTTTCAGGAATTTTTCGTTTTGATAAATGTTATTTTTTTGACGATTTTTTAATTTTTATGGATTTAAAAAATTTTTAATCGATTTTTAAATTTTTTTAAAGATTTAAAAAATTTTAACCCAGTTTTTTATTTTGCAAAAAATTTATAATTTTTTGGGGGGAAGGCAAAAGTTTTGAGCGCAGATGGGAATCGAACCTGAGGAACATTTTAAGAGCCGAGCATTTTCGCCACTCGTTCATGACGGCACGTTAACGTCATTTTGGGACCCCCTAAAAAAATTTTTCCGGTGGTCAAAATCAAAAATTTTCTTTCCCGGCCCCCATTTATTTATCCTCCCCTATCGATTGATGTAAGCCGTTACGCGATCGGATTTTAGGTTACGCGGATCGTTGACATACGGACACACAAATGGCGTTTAAATAGAAAAGGTTCTATCTTACCACATCGATTCCAAACTTTTCTCGTGCTTCTTTGATCGTTACCATAAGATTCTAGAAATTTTCATATGAAATCTATTTTTTCAATACCTCTGGTTTCTGTAACGGATGTTCGGGCTTCTTTTCCAAATACGCTCGAAATTGATCTTGAGCAGATAAGAATTGTTGAAGCATTTCTTTTTGCATCTCGAGCAGCTTTTCTGATCGATCTCTTTCTTGTTTTAGATTTTCTTCCATAGCATCTAATTGTCGCTCGAAAACTCGCTGAAGTTTGTTGCATTCTTTATCGGCCTAAAAGAGAATTTTTTTCGTTTTTTTGGGAATTTGTTTATTGGATACTTGTTCCATGATCTTCTCTAGAGCTTCTTGGTGATTTCGCGATTGCTTTTCAATTTGACTATTGCATTCTTTAGTAAGCGAGACTAATTGAGCTTGATTTGCCTAAAAATTAAGATAAATTTGTAAAGAATGCTCCACAACCAGGGGCCTGTTGCACAAAATGAAAAGTGTAAAGTGCAAAGTTGAAGCAATTAATGCACTAAAAAACTGTAAAGTGCAAACTTTACACGTTTCATTTTTCACTTTACACTTTTTCGGTGAAAAAAGTGACGGGTCAAAGATTGCTTGTCACTTTTTTCACCGAAAAAGTGAAAAATGAAAAGTGTAAAGTTTGCACTTTACATTTTTTAGTGCATTAATTGCTTCAACTTTGCACTTTACACTTTTCATTTTGTGCAACAGGCCCCAGATCAATTTAGAATAATCTCTTTATGTTTTGAATTGTTTTGTATATTAGTGCGAAAACTCTGTTCCTTATATTTCATTCTGTCATCTTTTTTCTCAGTTTATTTGTATCTATCGCGTTTTTTATAGTCCTTTTTTTCGTCAAAGATTTTTTTTATCTCAGCTCAGCGATCGATTCAAGCCATGGTCTTGGTGTCATTCGATAGCTAAGGGTTAGACCTTTTTTGACACCAAACTTATCGAAATTGACTGTGGCAATTTTGAAATTTAAAAGATGTGCGTAAAATCCATGTGCATAAAATTCTGTGCGTAAAATCCGTGGGAAAAATCCTCGTGAATAAAATCCGTGCGGATTTTCAATGTGCCGTGGATTCCTTCCTATTACCTGAAATTCGGACAAATAAAGTTAAAGAAAGTTTCGGTTTTGGTACTTTTATCGGGTTTGCACCCGCGCTTAATTTCCTATTTTAGACTGTTTAGTTCAGCGTCACGAGAATTCAGAAGCGTGATAACGTTTACTCCACGAGACCAATCGCGAAGATCTGGCGGAAGTCTGCGCTTTTGGGTGAAATAAAAGGTTAGTGCTTTTATATTTAAGACCCCAGGCCAAGAAAATTCAGAATTTTACAAATTCATAAAATGATCAATTTTTAAACCTTATTTAACTCTTCATTTCTTTGTGCTGCTTCTTCTTGAAGTTTGAACATTGCTTCATTATTAGTCTGAACTAGTTTTTGCATATTTGATGTATTTGTTTCGTTGATCTTATGGATCATTTCCCTATACAAAAAATAAAGTTTTTAAAACTTTTTTAATAAACCTTGTCCTTGATTCCATTCTTTCCTGAGCAGCTCTAGATTCTTGTATTTGAATCTCTGCTTGTTTGCGTGCCTCAAACGCTTGTTCTGCCAAAAGTTCTTTTTGTTTTTGTTCTCCCTGAAGGAGCTTAGCCATTTCTTTTCTCTGTGCTTTCTCATCCTAAATCGTGTAAAACTTCATTTTTCAATTTAAATACCGATAACTGTCGCTCTTTTTGAACCTGTAATGAAGCCATCTGAGTTTCTAATAATTGTTGGCGGTTTCTTTCACGCTCACGTTCTAAAGCCTGAGCATGTTTTAGCTCTTCTAGTTTTCGCAAATTATCTTGGTTTTGTTTGTTAAAATCATCCTTGAGTTCTTGAACTTCTTTTGCATTGTCGTTTCCCATTATATCTTAAATTTTTATGAAATAAGCAGAAAAAAGAGGAAAATCGCGAAGAAATGCTTTCATCATTTTAGAACTACGAATCAAAAGTTCAAAACTTCCTATAAAAAAGACAAATTTTTGGTTTAATCAATCTGCCTCCGATTTAATAATTCGAAGTCCAAAACTTCCGTCATTTATTAATTGCACGCTTTACATTCAACCCAGCTACAGAGTTATGAAATCTTTGTTTACAACAAAAAGGAAAAAGAATTATTAAATGTTAGGTAGAGTAAAGACTAAGCACTGATAAAAACATAAAGAGAGCAGTAAATTTAATCAGTTCTGTTTATGATCTAGAAAGAAACTGCACATTCAACATAAAAAAGTATTTAACGTGCAGGAGATTATACAAGAGATAAATTACCATCTAAACACAATTTGAATGTCCAAAGTATACTAATAGCGAGCTGTAAACATGCCTTTCTTTTTTAGTTTTTTTTATTGTGCTGAAATTAGGGGTAGTAATAAGGATTGAATAAATTGTTTCATCAAAACAACTGGGTAATATTGTCGTTTTTTAGACTCTAACTTTAAACTCGATTTAATAATTTAAAGTCAAAAATTTTCGGCATTTATTAATTGTATCGTAACATTCGGCTGGGCATTAGAGAAATAATGAGTTTTTATTTTTTTCAATATGGACGATAGTTTTTCTTGTAACATTTTTTGAATGTGAGATCGAAAAACCTGAGCTTAAAGGACCAGTCTACTTTTGAGGAAA
Source organism: Acrobeloides nanus (assembly GCA_900406225.1). Taxonomy (NCBI): domain Eukaryota; kingdom Metazoa; phylum Nematoda; class Chromadorea; order Rhabditida; family Cephalobidae; genus Acrobeloides; species Acrobeloides nanus. The sequence continues at coordinate 15,151 of OZJO01001549.1, forward strand.
TGATACCATGTGATAGAGCACAAAATTTGGAGCATTTTTTGTTTTTACGGCACTACTTGAAAATCTAACCGTAAAAAGTTATGATCGAAACAAAATTGTGATTTTTTAATTCAAATGAGTTTGAACATTGAAGCGAAGAGCCGGCACTCAGGGATCAATGAATTTTTTCATGGAAACGATTTAATAAATCATTATAAAATTCAAAATCCTTGATAATTTAGGAAAAAAGAAAGTTAGCGTTTTTTATACTTTTTATATTTTTATACCCCACGAGACAAATAAAATGACGCCAAAATTATTGAATTTGAAAAATGTTTTGGGTTATGAAACGAAAATTCTGAATCAGAGTTTTTGTTTCGATAACACAAAACATTTTTGAAATTCAATAATTTTGGTGTCATTTTATTCGTCTCGATAAGATATAAAAAATGCCATCTTTCTTTTTCCCTAAATTATCAAGGATTTTGAATTTTATAATGGTTTATTAAATCGTTTTGATGCAAAATCTTATTGATGCCTGAGTGCCGGCTCTTCGCTTCAATGTTCAAACTCATTTGAATTAAAAAATCACAATTTTGTTTCGATCATAACTTTTTACGGTTAGATTTTCAAGTAGTGCCGTAAAAACAAAAAATGTTCCAAATTTTATGCTCTATCACATGGCATCATTTCCCCAAAAGTAGACTGGTCCTTTAAACCTAATCTAAAGCCCACCTGAGTTCCTAAACCTAAGCTCATCTAAGCCCGAGAGCCTAACAAGGAAACATCACTATAGGTTATACTCCCCAGAAAAAACGGCATATGTGGCGTAAAAGTATTCGATAAGTGGATTGTTTTTGAAAAAAAATTGGATGCGTTCAAAAATTTTTTGTCTCAAAGCCTCTCAAGTTTGGGGTCAAAATAGGTACCTTACAAACGAGTTTTGAAGGGATGTGGCAATCGACCCCATTTTTCTAGGGTTTTCGATCATAGGGAATCGATTGGCAATGGTTTAAGAATGTTCTGAGGTCTCTTTGGCACATGCTCTTGTACATGGGTCACAAAAACCCTAAAAAAACGAGGGGTAAAATCATGCGAAAAATCGATTTCTGGGGGTAATTTCATGCAGAGAATCGATTACGCGCATGCCCGAACCTTGAAAATGCTTCCTGGATCCTGATTCAGGAAAATAAGAGTGTGTATTGAAGCAAAAATCCAACATATACTAATTTCCCTGAATTAGGGTCAGAGAAGTGTTTTCAAGCTTCAGGAATGCGCGCAATCGATTCCCCGCATGAGATTACCCCCAGAAATATGATTTTGAGGGAGAAATTTCAAAATTAATTGTCTGTTTTGTTCGTGTATTTTAAAATATAAGCATGGTTTTTCTACAGCTTATAATGTATCCCATTATATGGCATAGTATGGGATGACAAATATGATTACCAAATAAGCTACACTACAGCCTCATTATAACCTTATTTGTTTAGCTGGAATCATGGGCAATGAAATTTCCTCTTTTGACAGTCCAAGATCTTCAAGATCGAACGATTTATTACAATTTAGTGTAAGTAATCTTTGTGTGATAAGTGGGACTTGGTAATCTTCGACCTTGTAACGTAGATCGGTGGTAGGGTGCCGGTCCAGTTTGTTAGAGGTCGTAGCTTTGGGTCCTGCCTAGGTCATGTTGGTTTTACCAAGGTGTGGGTATTATGGCGGGCGTTATAACCAAGTGCCGGGAAATAAAATCATCCCTTTTCATATTTGAAATAATACTTCAAAAAACTTTGCAGTCTATTCTGTCAAAAATTACCACTGAAGCTGTTATGAAGCACGATGCAACCTGTGACGTTTGCAAACAATACATTTACGGAACTCGTTACAAATGTATTCAATGCGATAACTACGATTTATGTAATAGCTGCCTAAATAGAGACTGCCATAATCATCATGCATTTGTTCGGATTGCGACACCCAGAACACAGGCATACTTCTTTAAAGTTTGAGCAAAACGATTTTTAAAATTTTAGCGCCCAAATTTCTTCGAAATGCAAGAAGCTCTTCGTGAATACAGAATTGCGTCTAGTAGTGGTCGGAAAATCCGGATAATTTGTGACGCTTGTGAAGAGCCGATTCATGGAGTTAGATTTACATGTCTAACTTGTGAAGATTACGATTTGTGTGAAACATGTGAACAGAAAGGATCACATTCAATGCATCCAATGTTACGGATAAAGCCTAACATCGATGCTCGAGTAAGATTCTGATTAGACTGAGCTTAAAGGGGGAGGGGTCCAGCTTATGACCGAGTAGAAAAATTTTTTTAACAAGTGACCCTCTAGGGGTAATTTTATGCGAAAAATCGATTGCGCGCATTCCCGAAGCGTGAAAATGCTTCCTTGACCCTGATTCAGGGAAGGGATCGGTTTTTTGAAGCGAAAATCAATCTATTTACGTAAAGAAAGTTATATAAAGTTTGTTAGAGTTAATTTTTATTATAAACAAATGTGTTCGCGCGTGAAAAAACACCAATCCCTTCCCTGAATCAGGGTCAAGGAAGCGTTTTCACGCTTCGGGAGTGCGCGCAATCGATTCCCCGCCTAGAAAAACCTAAGAATCGACGGTTTTCTCATAAAATCCGAAAATGTTTGATTTTCGCTTCAATACACCGACCCCTTCCCTGAATCAGGGTCAAGGAAGCATTTTCACGCTTCGGGAATGCGCGCAATCGGTTTTTCGCATAAAATTACCCCTAGAGGGTCACTTGTTAAAAAAATTTTTCTACTCGACCATAATCTGGACCCCCCCCCTTTAAGCTTGTGCAAAAAGTTGTAAAAAATGTGAAACTTTTGAAAAAAGTTCTATATAAAGTTGTTTGAATTTCAATAAAGTTTGATTATTGAAACAAATTCTCTGATTTTCAAGTTTCAACTATTTTTTACAACTTTCATATAAAGCTTGTCCAACTGCACAACTTTTTGTCAAGCCTGAATGCAACTCTTTAGAATCCAACTTCGATATTCAATATTTTTGAAGAACTTCTGGAGCAAAATCGAAGGTCTGATGATCTCTTTTCTTCTTTTTTCTCAGTAATTTTAGCATACGTTTGCTTATTTGGTACTCATTTTTAGAGCCCACTGGAACGAGTCTTTGGAGAAATGCCCGGTTCAAGAAGATTTCATGCACGAAGAAAGAGTTCAACTAGTGGAAGCGATGATGAAGACAGTCAAAGTAGTAAAAGTAATTCTAGTGAAGAAAATGGCACAAGCGAAAATGAAGACAGTCAAAGTAGTTCTAGTGAAGAAAATGACACAAGCGACGATTCAAGAAGATTTCATGCACGAAGAAAGAGTTCAACTAGTGTAAGCGATGATGAAGACAGTCAAAGTAGTTCTAGTGAAGAAAATGGCACAAGCGACGATTCAAGAAGATTTCATGCACGAAGAAAGAGTTCAACTAGTGTAAGCGATGATGAAGACAGTCAAAGTAGTTCTAGTGAAGAAAATGACATAAGCGACGACGAAAGCACTGATGATGTATATAAAAATTCCATTTTTATACTTTTAAAATTTTAGGAAAGTGAACCAAACGAAATACATACTGGAATCGATTGTGACGAATGCTCAAAACGTGTTAAAGGAATACGATATAAATGTGTTGAATGTCCAGACTATGATTTATGTAACACCTGCGAAGATTGTGAGCAACACACTTATCATACTCTAATCAGACTTGTCAAGCCTATCACAAGTTCTAAGCTAAGAGAGGTAATATTTTGAGTGGTTCTAGTAAAATACTTGGAGCTCGTCTACATGGGAGGGGCCACCCACGTGATTTTTTTTCAAAAAAATTTTTTCCTCAAAAATGACCTATATAGGGGTAAAAATACCTGAAAAATCCAAAAAAGCACTCCCGACGCATGGAAAAAATCTTTGACCCTTGTATGCGCTTTTTTACAGGGTTTCACCTTGCTATCGGATCATCAACACCCCAGCTGAAACCCTGTAAAAAAGCGCATACAAGGGTCAGAGATTTTTTCCATGCATCGGGAGTGCTTTTTTTGAATTTTCAGGTATTTTTACCCCTATATAGGTCATTTTTGAGAAAAAAATTTTTTGAAAAAAAATCACGTGGGTGGCCCCCCTCATGTAGATAAGCTCCAAATACTTTTTTAGTATATTTGCAAAAGAAAGGATAAGATATTAGATCTATGCAAAGAATACGCCAACACAGATCTTGAGTGTGATGAATGTGAAAGGGACATTGATGAGACTTTTTTTGTCTGTGTTCATTGTAAAGAGTTTACAATTTGTCGAGACTGTGAGCAAGATGGTAAACATGCTAAACATGTCATGATTCGAAGTTCTTGTAAAAATGGAGTAAGAATGAGAGTCGGATATTCAGAAACTGAAATTTTGACTGTTTTTACTGTGCACAGAGAAATTTTTAGGGCGATGATTTCAATACATTGAATAATATGTTTTCAAATATTCTAAATGGCAGAAAATCACTACAGGTACCGAATTTTTTAGGAAGCCCGGGATTGCCACTGTGATGCAACTCTGGGTTCCCTAAAACTTGAAAAACAAAAAACCTAGACTATGTTGCATGAGCGACAACAAAAGCAGAAAGAAGAATTAGAGCGAAAAAAACTGAAACAGAAGATCAAGGAAGAAAATGCATTGAGAAGAAAAATTATCAATGAAGATAAACGTCGAGTAACGTTTTTCATCTGGTTCAATCAGAAAATTTTAGTTTGAAACTTTGATGGAAAAAAGGAAGCTACAAGAAAATGCTTTTCAACATAAAGTATTTTTTCATATTTTTCTATTTTTCAAAATCAACACTTTAGATGAACGCAAAAATTGATGGGGTGAAAGAGTTGCATAGACATGAAGTTGAGAAACAACAAAATGAACAAGTTATTAATTTTTTAATAAAAAAATAGAAATTTTTAGAAAAAAATTCTCGAAGAAGCACAAAAAATTCAACAAGAATTTGAAACATTTTTAAAACAAAAACCGGAAAAGCCTATAGATAAAATTAAAGTAAACAATTTTTTAAACACTTCTTAAAGGGGGAATCCAACTTATGGCCGAGTAGAAAATTTAAAAATAATGACATATCTGGGGGTAATTTTATACAAGAAATCGCTTGCGCCTATTCCCAAAGCGTGAAAACACTTAATTGACCCTGATTCAGGGTCAAGCATCTGTATATTGAAGCGAAAATCGAATTTTATTGGCTTTTTAGCTTGAAATCACTTTTATGTGGTTAAAACAGGTTCCGCGATAGAATCGAGCTTTGAGCCGAAGGGCATGTCACAAAAAATTTTTAATCGCTGAGCGAAAATTCTGTTGGATATTCTGATAGAACTCACCGAGTTATGCAACTTTAGTTCTGGGCTCCCGACCCGGCGACCTCTCCCCATGGAGCTATGGCCTCTAGAAGTTGGGAAAAATGACTATTTTTCGACCAAACTTGGATCGGCTCTAAGTCATTAAGTCTTTTAGCTTTCGGGAAACGGTCTTTTGCAATTTGTAGCTGGGGATTGGGGCTTCATTTTATGCCAAGACCACCCTGACCTCAGACATTCACATAATT
>OZJO01001550.1:0-10119 GCA_900406225.1 Acrobeloides nanus
CAAATATCTCAGCAACCATAAAGAGATATGCCATGATCTTGGCGTCGTTGGATTGCTACGATTGCCAGCTTTAAAATGACATCAAAATCATCGGAATTCGCCACGTCAATTTTGAATTAGTTCAAAAACAAAAAACTGTGCGCTCGATCCTCAAAAAAGTATGTGGTGCATTCGTTCCTATTGCCAATTTTTTGCCTGATTTGCAAGAATCTATAAATGTTCAAAATCGTGCCGAACGTCCCTATGCCAAAATTCTTTGATCTATTAAAAGGCAGTAGGACGGAACGCATCGTTCTAAAGGATTTTTCACTCAGGATTTTTAGCATGGAATTCTTATTTGCACGTAAAATTCGAATAAATCCGTGTGCAAAGTCTGTAAAATCGGTCTTGCGTCTCATCTCAGCACTAATTAAAAGACGAAGTTCAATTTTATCATGTCCTTCAATCGTTTCAATACAAAATTTTAATTGAATCATGTATTTTTACATGATTAAAATTTATTTATTGAAACAATTTATTTGAAAGTACAAAATAAAATTTTTTGGCATAGACTCGAATGAAACGAAAGGTTTGAAACAATGTCATTTCCGGACGGCGTCCGGCAACGGATTTGAATTTGCCTGAATATTAACACGAAAATTCTGAATTTGGTCCAAAATTCCGGACTTTCAGATATGACCAAAAGTCCTGACATAAGGTGCAAAAGTCCTGGCATAGGGTGCAAAAGTCCTGGCATAGGGTGCAAAAGTCCTGGCATAGGGTGCAAAAGTCCTGGCATAGGATGCAAAAGTCCTGGCATAGGGTGCAAAAGTCCTGGCATAGGGTGCAAAAGTCCTGGCATAGGATGCAAAAGTCCTGGCATAGGGTGCAAAAGTCCTGGCATGATGCGACAAAAAATGTTATTTGAGAGATCTAACGTAAAAGAGTTTTTCACCCTATGCCAGGACTTTTGCACCCTATGCCAGGACTTTTTGCACCCTATGCCAGGACTTAGCGCACCTTATGCCTGAACTTTTGCACCCATTGTAAGATTAGGCTTATGCCTAGGCTTAGCCATGGGACGGAAAGGTGCCATCATCCAGGGTGGCATCACCCACTGGGTGAACCACTCACTATCGCCCATTGAGTGATGGGTGATGCTACCCATGATGGGTGGGTGAATTTTGGGTGCTACCACCAATTTTTTCGCCCCCTGGGCTTAGCCTTAGGATTAGGCCTAAACTTAGGATTAAGCTTTTGCCTAGGCTTATGATTAAGCTTAGGATTAGGCTTATGCCAAGGGTTTGGCTTAGGCCTAGGGCCAGTTTATCCGTTTAAAAATTTCGTATTTTTTTATTAATTAAAATATATTTAGATCAAAAAATGCGTTCAAAAACTGAATCTGTTTTAAATATTTTACGAAAGAAAGCTCCCGCAACTGTGGCAATTTTTAATAAGGGGGTAGATATAACGGTTTTCATCAAGTTTATTGAGTACATTTTTTAGGAATGGTACTCTTGTTACGATGATGATGCCATGATAATTGCAAGCGAAATTTTTCTCAGCGACGTTGGCTTGCAAAGAACGACATTGGGTAAGTTATTAGGAGGTTTTTGGCTAAAGTGAAGATATAATTTTTCCGAATTTTATTGTATTTTTTTATTTAAAAAAATTTTCCCCCAGAACAGTGGGTGGGGGGATAGAAATCTGATTCATTGTGATTCAATGGAACCGGAGGTGATACCCCAAACCCTTTTTTAATGATTTCCCTTTATGCTTTTGCCGGCCGAAGATCGGCCAAAAATTAAAGGGTGGGCCAAAGAAACCGGATTTTTTGAGGAAATTTTTGCAAATACTCGAAAACGCTTCCCTGACCCTGAATCAGCCCAAAAAAACCGGATTTTTTTGAGGATTTTGCGCTAATTCAGAGTCAGGGAAGCTTGTTCGAGTTTTTTCACTGTGCGTAATCGATTTCTTACATAGAAAAACTCCTATAGGATTGTTTTGAAAAAAGTTTTTGCGAAAATTTCCTCGAAAAATCCAGTTTTTTTGCTTCCCCCCTTATGATTTTTGATGGCTCCGTTCAAGGGTGTCTAGCTACGCCACTGTTGTGATTGTAGGTAAAATTTTTTATGTGATATTTTTTGCATTATTTAAGCACTTATATTTCTATTCTGTATTGTTTAGGAGACGAAGAGTTTCCAATGATAAATTTGAATGTTGGCCAATATAATCGAGTTATTCGCGACTTGCTTCTTTTTCTGCGACATCGTGTAGAAATTTATGAAGAAATTAATGGTGTTTATTGTCTCACCAAAAAGGTAGGGTTAGGATTTATATTATATTTATGAAAATTTTTCAAACTTATAGGGTGTTCTTGGAAACTTGGGTGACTTTGAGGAATTGGTTCAGGATAGTGTTGAGCTGGCCGAATTATCTACGATTATGGCTATCAAGTTGATTGGCGATGACGATAGTGAAGATGTTTGTTGTTCATTTTTGAATTTCACGTCATTGGGGCCCCCAGACTTGAATAGCCCCAAAAAGTTTTATAGCTTGATTTAGAATCGAATATCGATTTCGTTCTGTAATGCCCAAGATTTTCGGATTACAGTGGCTGAATTCAACGATACTCCGCATTTTTCGAATTTGGAGAATTGTATCGTCTCTATGGCACCACGTGAAAGTTTAGTTTTCAAAAGTGATGAAATGAAAACGCCTGAAAGATGGAAGCGTTTGGATACATCATTGAACCGTTCAAATGTTCAAAAGATTTCTGTGAAAGAGCCAGCCATGGAGTTGGAAAATTTTCGGTCTGAAGTGAAATCTCTTTTACAAAAGAAGTTTCAAGGTATGCTAAAGTTTGTTGTGTTAAAAATGGATCAACGTTTTTAGCCATAGAATTGTCCGAATCTTGCTTGCTTTTAATTCGAACGTTGGTGAATTACATGCAATTATTAGATGATGAGCGCTATCAGAATCAGTTTGCTTTTGTTAACTATGGTTCTACAGGCTTTATGCATGTTGATAGTTCCGCTCTGAGAGCTCTTGAAGTGTTCAGCATTACTTATGACCAAGGTATAAAATGTGTTTTATTTTATTTACGTTTAAAAAAAACTGCTGGTAATTTTTTGGCGAAAATTTTTCAAACAGTTTTTTCTCTAAAATGATTTGTTAGCGGTTTTTTATGCGAGAAATCGATTGCGCATCGAAAAACCTTGAAAACGCCTCTCAGATCATGAAATATAAGATTTTCGTATTTTTTCAGTTATTTTCGGTAGGAATTCCTACTTGGATATTTCATGGTCTGGGAGGCGTTTTCAAGGTTTTTCGGTGCGCGCAATCGATTTCTCGCATAAAAATATCCCTAATGAGTCATTTTGGAAGAAAAAAATTTTCGCTAAAAATGATCAAATGGCGGTTTTTTTTTTGGAATACCTTGTAATATTTGTTTTTATTAGTGACGTAACCAGGGGCCCTGCCCCCCGAAATCCAAAAAATGAAAATTTTTCCTAATAACTCCCTTATGTTTTTGAAAACTTTTTTCTAAAAACCTGTCTGAGGGATCTGGTTTAATCCACTGGTTTTTATGTTTCACTATCTTATTTTCAGATAGTACCGTGGAAGAATCCGGCTCTCTATATGAATTTCTAAATAAGTGCAGATCGAATCCTGGAAAGCGTCTATTGCGTGAATGGTTGCGCCGTCCACTTAGTGATTTGAGACGAATAAAAGAACGCTTAGATGTCGTAGAAGTCTTGATTGAGGTATTGTTTTTATATATTTTTTATCTAACTATACTATTTTTGCATTTGTTTTGTTTTTACACTAAAGCTGTGTTCGAGCATGGCAAAAAAGTTGTCAAAAATGTTTAACTTTGCCTGAATTTAATAAAATCGCGTTTATTGAAACAATTGGTCAGGAAACATAAAATCAGGCAACAAATTTTATGCTTCTCGACCAATAAAATTTTACGCTTCATGACCAATCGTTTCAATAAACACGATTTTATTGAAAATCAGGCAAAGTTAGTCATTCTTGAACGCAGCCTAAACAATCTATTGCTAATTTTGAATTGAATATAGGACCATTCTTCTCGACAAGTATTGTATGATGATCTTTTGCGAAGGATTCCTGACATTCCTTTATTATCTCGCCGCTTGGTTCAAAAGAAGGCCACTTTGCATGATTGCTATCGTTTATACCAGCTGATTTCTTTGTTGCGACGTTTTGAAGAGGTTATTGAAGAATTGAAAGATTTCAATCAACGTTTTGAACCAGCTGTTAAGGAACTTGTTTATGTGAGTTTAAAATTTTTGCTGCGACAAGCTGATTCGGAGATTTTAGGAGCCAATTTTGCACTCGACGTCAGAATTTAAAAATTTTACTGCTTTGATCGAATCTACCATTGATATAGAGCATGCTGAGAAGACTGGAGATTTTCGAATTAAACCGGAAATGGATAAAAATTTGCTCGAAATTTCGAGTCAGTTGAAAGCAATAGAAAGCAAAGCTGAAAAAGCTCGTCGATCAGTAAGTCATCTTATCCCATTATGATTAATATATTTGGTTTTTTAGATGATGTCTAAACTAGAAAACGAAAGTTTAAAGCTCGAAGTAACTTCCGAGCATGGTTATTTATTTCGACTAACACTAAAGGTATATTCATTCGTTGGAACTACTTCGGTTCTTATACATTGAACGTGGTCTAAAATCGAAAAATTTTATTTTTTGAGATTTTCTCAAAAATGACCCTCACATGTGTTTCTGCTCAAATGGTGTTACTTATATAATGAAGATTTCCTATAAATTTTTTATTTTAGTTCCGATTTCGATAATTCTTTTTGCAAGTGAAAGAGCAGGTTAGGCCTAAAAACGTACGTATGCGTCTCTTCTAAAACGCTTCCTGTGACTTTATACAGCAGTTTTTTTACCCATTTTGAGGCTTATTTTTCTATTTAAAAGGCAATATAAAATCATAGAAAGCGTTTTAGAGGAAACGCATACGTGCATTTTTAGGCCTAACGTTGCTTTTTTATTTGTAAAAAAATTATTGAAATCGGACTTAAAATAAAAAATTTATAGAAAATTTACTAAAATCGATCGATATTTTATACCATGAAAACTGGTGAGAAACTCGGTCAGGAAAAATTTTTTGGATTTAACTACCTTTTAACTACCGGAATTGTGCTTTTTTGATCCACCCCCTCTCAGAAGGTCATTTTTGCGATTTTGGAGAACTTCGAAATTTTTTTTTGACATGCTTGAACACAGCCCTAGCGAGCCAATATTATTTTAGGACGCAAATATTGTTTTAAAAAGAAAGGATGTGCAGATTATGAAATCGGCAAAAACTTCGGGTGGTGTGTATTTCTCTCATGAAAGCTTGGAAAGCTTGAATGGTGAATTTTTGGAACTGCAATCCAAATACAATGATGTGCAAAATTATTTGACCAAACTTGTTATTGACACATGTGGTAAGACTCTTGTAGTGTTGCTCTCAAACGGTAAAATTGACCAAAACTTCGGTAAACTTCCTACCTAGATATGGGGATGTTTCCGGTTTTTCCCAGATTTTTCCGGAAAAATCTCTTTTCACTCCTGGAAAAAATTTATTTACAAGCACCAAAATGTAAAAATTTCTTCCCCATGGATTCTAAAATTAAGATCTACATCAACGAATATATGCTAAATTTGTTTTGCGCATAACTTTTGATACAAAGACCCGATATGTATGATCGACCACACATTTTGTAGGGCAATCGATGCCATTTTATTTTTTAAAAAAAAGATTTTTCTAGATTTACTCGACAAATCTGGATTAATCCGGGTTTATCCAATTTTGGGAAAATCTCAGCATATCCCTAACTTTATCGAAGCTTTGTTAAACTTTAAAGTTCGGCACACTTGACCGTTTGAGCAACAACTAGGCTTTTTTTCACTTGTTGATCTAAATTTGTTTAGCTGGTTATGTAGCTGGATTACAATCTCTTTCGGATATACTTGGTGTAATTGATGTTCTTGTTGCGTTTTCTACCATTGCCAGTTCTTCTATAAATACTTATGTTCGACCAGAGCTGCACGAAAAGGGTAGATTTTTCGAATCCACTTTCTTGAAATCTTTTTAAGGTACTGGAATTTTCGAATTAGTTAAATGCCGTCATCCTGTTCTTGAATGTTTGCCAAATTTACAATTTATTCCCAATGATGTACGATTTCATTATGAATCGGAAAATGAAGGTATAATAATGACCGAGGCTCAGCGTCGTAATTTTTGGTTTGGAAGGAGAGTTTGATACTTTGTTGGAAAAAATTTCATTTTTCTTCTCCGAAACATGAAAAATTTTCAGATTTGATAGACGGATTTTCACCAGGTTTTCCCCAAAATTACGACATTGACGAGGCTCGATTGCGTTTTTTCATTGCTTATTTCGAAAATTTAGATAACAAACCTCGCTTTATGGTTTTAACTGGTGCCAATATGGGCGGTAAAAGTACTTATTTACGATCCGCAGTGTTGACTGTACTTTTGGCACAGTGTGGTTGTTTCGTTCCCTGTGATTCCGCAAGATTTTCTATTGTCGATGGAATTTATACTCGGTATTTTTTTATATTTTTTATAATCAGCGACGTAGCCAGAAATTTTTTATGGGGAGTGGGGGTCCTACTCAAAAATTTGCCTTGGTCCAGCCTTATGTTTTCGAAAAATTCCAAAAATTTGGAAAAAACATAAACGGGGACCCTTATTTTTGATTGATTTTTCAAAAATCACCTGGTCTCCTTGTTTTTTTTGTTTACTTGATTAAAAATTTTCATTTTAGCGTCGGAGCCGGTGATTATCAATGCAAGGGAGTCTCAACTTTTATGGCTGAAATGGTCGATTGTGCGTCAATTTTGGAATCAGCCACACCGAATTCTTTGATCATTGTGGATGAACTTGGACGTGGTACGAGTACCTATGATGGTTTTGGACTTGCATGGGCTATTTCCGAGTAAGTTTAGGAGCTATTGTGTGGATCAAGGGGTCATCCCAAGGTCAAAAATTGAAAAAATTTTTAAAAAATGACATATTTAGGGGTAATTTGATACGGGGAATTGATTGTGCGCATTTCCGAAACGTTAAAACCTTTGTTTGACCCTTAAAAATATGTATTTTTACCCGTATTTTCACATGTATTGACTTTTTTTTCTGATTTTTATGGGTCAAACAAAGGTTTTCATGCTTCGGGAATGCGCGCAATAGATTTTTCTCATAAAATTACCCCTCAATATATCATTTTAGAAAAAAAATTTCGATTTTTGATCCTGGAGTGAAAATTTTTTCTCGATTTTTGACCCTGGGGTGATCCTGCCCCTCCCTGATCCACAATAGCTCCTAAGTTTATTTTAATGAAAAAATTTTAATCCTTATTTAGAGATATTATTGATCGAATTAAATGCTTTTGCTTGTTCGCAACCCATTTTCACGAATTGGCTCATCTTCAAGACAAGCACTCGGATGCCGTTCGAAATTTCAAAGCGGACACTTATGTTAACGAAGAAAGCAAATTGGTGATCCTCTACAAAGTTATGGAAGGTGTTACTGGGCGTTCTTTTGGGTTGAACATTGCCGAAATGGTTGGCTTTCCAGATCCTGTTATTAAGGTATGTACAGAATGTATAAAAAACCGGAATTTTGAATAATTTTTTCATGTTTTTTCAACACGAAATTTTTTTAAAATTATTACCTATGTGTTTTGATTTTGTTTTGTTGTAACGTTCACCTTAATTAGGGTGTTATACCTGTGGTGAATAAATTTATTGATTTGATTATTACGTGCTATGCAATTGGTTACTTTTTAATTTATGGTTCATTTATTTAGAGCGCAAGCGAAATCTTACAATCTCTGGAATCGTCGTTGGAAATGAAAGACTTCGCTTCTGACCAGACCGATTATGATGCTATTGTTGGAAAGTTGAAGAATACAGATAAAGAAAATCTCCGTAAGGCGATTCTCAATTTGATTCCTGCAAATATTTGATTTGTCCTATTGGCCTGTATTATTTACGTATTTTGTTGTTTTTCCGGTGATTTATTTGATGTTGCTACTTTGTTCTTTTAGTTTGAAAATAAAAATGACTTGATAAATAATTTGACATGAACAATGTTGACATGAATAAAGTTGGCACGATAAAGTTGACGGATTCAGAGCAGTTACTCCAAGGGTACCATTGGTCGGTGGTCTGGGTATGTCTCAGGCGCTTCTCAAGGCTGTTTCAAACCCCGAGGCCAAAAGATTTTGCCTAGTAGTAACATCCTCTTCGGATGGCCAGAACTGTTGCGAGTTCTTTCAACCAAGCTTATATGGGGCATAATGTCCGAAGTAGCCGGTTCTCTAGAAGACTCGGCATTACATCCACCCCTAGTGCCCTCATTTTGCAGTGAGCTCATTTTTTATTTCATAATCTTTGCTCTGAAAATGTTTGCTAGCTATAAAAAGTCTAAAATGGCTACTTAAAACTTAAACAAACACAAATGGGTCGCGATCATTACTTTTTTTAATATTTGGCATCATATTCATGTGAAATGTATACTTTCCTTTTCAACATGATATATACTCTATTTAAGCTATTCTGAGCAACATTCAAAAAAAAATTTTTTTAAATTGTATTGTGGACGGGAATTTTGCAGAAGCCGATAATTTTTTAAAATTTTTTCAAAAAATTCAAATTTTTCAAACGTTTCGTCCGCAAATGTCCCGTCCGCAAGTGTCTCACCGCCGTAAAGTTGACACGAATAAAGTTGACATGATAAAGTTGACATGAATAAAGTTACATGATAACGTTGAGAACACGAGATATGACTTCTATTTTGTCCATATGACCTCATTCGTCGTGGAAAAATTCCTAGACTTCAACAATTTTTTCAAAAAAGAATAGGGTTGATCGTTTCGTGTCAACTATATCGTGTGAAAGTTGTTTTGTATCAACTTGATGAACGTTTGAAAAACGCTCAGGAATCCGAAATTTTTCATTAATTATGTTCTGCAGTCTTTTTATAGTTCAATTCATTTCCCATTTTAAAGACAAACTACTGACGTCTAACTGATCTCTAGAGAACCCTCATTAAGTGAAGGGCTTATATGTCTTTTTTAGTTATTAATTCGCCAAGTTTGGAAAAACAATTTTATCTTGCTGAGATGGGAGAAATTTTTATAATCCTAGGCAACCATAGCTTTTATGGATCGTGTCGAGGATGAGATGGTTCCCATGTTTATTTTTAGTGTTGTGTGAATCTATCGTCATAAAAGACGAGTGCGTACTTTCAATAATAAAAATAGCTAGTAGAAATTTTAAGTGGATGTCAAAATCCATGAAAATTTCACATTATTCTTTCATGAGTAGTTTAAATCAAAATGTTATATTTATGTTCTTTTTAGTAAAGGGTGTATCAAAAACCTGAATTTGGGAGATTTTTTCATGTTTTTTCGACTCGAAATTTTTTTTTAAATCCTAAAATGACCCATACAGGGTGCAAAAAAAGGGTGGTACCACCCACCACCACCCGTCGGTGGTACCACCCAGGGTGGTGATGGTACCACCTTTTCGCCCCCTGGACCCATATAGAGGTAATTTTATGCGGGATCGATTGCGTTCATTTTCAGGCAGAAAATCTAAAAATTTTCGATTTTCGTTTCAATACACACACACTCCGTTTCCCCCGATTCAGGATCAGGAAGCGTTGAAAATGCGCGCAATAGATTCCCCGCATAAAATTAGTCCTAAAGTCATTTTTGAAAAAAAATTTTCAGGTCGAAAAAACATGAAAAAATCGCCCAAATTCTGGTTTTCTTGTACACCCTGTGTATCTCCAAAACTTTTATATGTACGAAAAATTCGCGGCACTTCATTTGCCTCACGATAAGATTTCTCTCATGAACTTTTCCCACGTGTGAAATTTGAATATAACGTGAGATAAAAAAAAATCAAGAAAAAATGATATATTCGGAAAGATCATGAAAAATGGAGCATTTTTTGTTTTTACGGCACGTTCTGAATCGTTGTAGTTTTCGAGATAATTGCGTTTGAATTTGTGTACAAGCTCTTCGTTGTAATACACAAACTTTTTTGAATTTTTTTGCGGAAAAATCGATTTTTGCA
>OZJO01001551.1:0-28423 GCA_900406225.1 Acrobeloides nanus
ACCAAGATCATGAAAAACGATGGTCGGAATCAAAAGTTATACTCAAAATAAGGAAGAGGTAAAAATCTCGAAAGTGCGGTTTTTTATGGGCCACCCTGTATTGATGCTAAGCAAAATCAATTATTTTGTTTTAAAAATGTTAGAAATAGATGTTTTAAATTTCAATTTCTTCCCTATGGTTTGTCGGCTTTAGGCCGGAACAGGGGGAGGAGCAAAGGACGTAGCTGTAGGTCGGGAAGAGGTACCGAGGACTGATTTCGACTTTCTCGGTTTCTGTTTTTAGAAACCCTACTTAGGGGCCCGGCTACACCACTGGATCTGCTGCCACCCCAAAGCAAAATTAAAGTAGTTGAAAAATTAAAAAGAAGAATCTTGTCATCAAAATCTCGCACATACAATTTTTGGACTCTCCCCCTCCAAAAAATTTATTCGCAAAGTATGCGATGGGGCCAAAAATCACAATTCTAGGGCTCAGAAAGTTTTGGAAATTAGGGAAGTGTTTTAAGCGTGTGACACTTTAGCTATAAATCAGGGCCGTAGCCAAGGAATTTAGCAAACTATCGCAAATTGTTAGGAAAAAAATTTAAAACCTATCGCAAAATTTTTTTTATTTTTAACTCTTTTAAAATTTTTTATTAACGTTAAAAAAAATTTTAACAACAAAAATTATTTTCCGAAATTAGGATTTTTGCTAAAGTAGTCTTTTGTAATGACATCAATCGTAGTCGTGCCTTCAGGTAAGACTGTGGAAGGTTTTAATAGAAAATCAATTACGTAATTTTGCGATATATCGCAAGGCAAAACCTATCGCAATGCGATAGGTTGCGATATGCTGGCTACGGCCCTGCTATAAATTTAGGCTATCAACAAGTGCCATGGGAAAATTTGGCAACTTTTGATCCTGTCAAACAGAAGAAGGCCATTTTGAACGAGAAGACCAAATGCCGTAATTGTGACACCGGCTCGCGTGTCCGATTTATCTTTCAATGTGGGCACATGGCTTGTGTCGGATGCACCAACTTCCTCGAAAAATGCTGGAACTGTGAAAAGGAGATCACCTCCAGCCAATTTTTGAACTATACTCTTGACTAATTGTCGAGCCGAATTTGTCTCTTTTATATTGTTTTTTTGCTTTTAAAAATCCGTGACTAACTTATTATTGTCAACTTTAACTAGTATTATCGTCTTGTTAACTAACATGTTTTAAAAAATTAAAATACGTTCTTGACCGTTCATCAAACCAGTATGCATCCTATCCTATTTTATTTTAATCTACCTTTATGTAACTTTTTAATTTATACAGATTTTATGAAGTTACAGGGTGCCCCAAAATAGCAATTTTACGATTTTTGGGCGATTTTTTCAAGATATCACCAAAATAACCCTATAGGGGGTTTTCCATGCGAGAAATCGACTTCGCGCATTGCCGGACATTGAAGACGCTTTCCGACCCCGATTCAGGGAAGAGGTGTGTGTATTGAAGCGAAAATAGGCTAATTCATGGTCAAGGAAGCATTTTCAAGGTCCGCAATGCGCGCATCGATTTCTTGTATAGCAAAACCCTATAAGGTTATTTTGGTGAAAATTAAAAAGCGTGAAAATTTTTGAAAAAATCGCCCAAAAATCACAACTTCAAACATTTTTTAAAGTCATTTTATCTTTTTTGATTCATATCTTTAAAACTATTTTTAACTGACTTTTACACTATAAACTTTCCTAATTAGGTTTCCACGAAAATCAACTGATCTCTTCAAATGGGCAAGAACATAAGCAAAGATTGTTACAGCATACTTGGGATACCGAAGAATGCTTCTGATGATCAAATCAAGCAGGCATATCGCAATCTAGCACGGCAATACCACCCTGACAAGAACAACGATCCAACTGCAAAAGCGCAATATCAAGTAGTTAAAATTGTTTAAGTAGACCTCATTCTTAAAGGACCAGTTTGGTAGGAAAAAGTTGTCATTTTTGTGTATAATCAAAAGTTCATGAAAAATGGAGCATTTTTTGCAGCATGTTCTGAATCGTTGTAGTTTTTGAGATAATTGCGTGTGAAGTTGGAATTTTTAAAATTTCGTGTATTACAGCGAAAACATGTATCTGCTAGTTTTTCCTGAATCAATAAAATCTGTATATTGAGAAGAAAATAATCCAAATTCCTTGAACATTTAGGAAAATAAATACAGCTTTGTTTATAACTCGACGAGACAAATAAAATGACACAAAAATCATTCAATTTGAAAATATTTTTGGGTTATTGAAACAAAAACTTTCCAAAAAATTTAAATGTTTTCGTTTCATTAACCCGAAATAATGTTAAAATTGGATGATTTTGGTGTCATTTTATTCGTCTCGTCGAGTTATAAAAAAATACTATATTTTATTTTTTTCTAAATGTTTAAGGAATTTGAATTATTTTCTTCGCAATATACAGAATTTATTGATTCAGGGAAAAACTAGCAGGTAAATGTTTTCGCTGTAATACACAAAATTTCAGATTTGCCAACTTCACACGAATTATCTCAAAAACTACAACGATTCAGAACATGCCGTAAAAACAAAAAATGCTCCATTTTTCATAAACTTTTCGAATATATAAAAAATGGATACTTTTTTCCTACCGGACTGGTTTTTGAGTGATTTTCTGGCAATTCATATAAATTTTATTTTAGGACATTCTCGAGGCGTATCGTATCCTGACCAACCAAGTCCAAACCTATGAGAATGGCTCGTTTCTAGGACGATTGACAGTTGGTAAAATTGAATACTCCTAGCTTTAGTTGAGCCTGTCCTGCCCGACTCATCCGAAAGACTCGGTCTGATCCGACTTGATCCTATGTTCCTAGAGAAGAGTGCAAAAAAGTTGACGCTCCATAGTGAAATGCATAAGGAAGCCTACCGCATGATCTATCAAGTTAAACAACGTTGGGCCCACAGCACACTTGAACACCCCCCCCCCNTAGAGAAGAGTGCAAAAAAGTTGACGCTCCATAGTGAAGTGCATAAGGAAGCCTACCGCATGATCTATCAAGTTAAACAACGTTGGGCCCACAGCACACTTGAACACCCCCCCCCCTTCCCCTCTAGGGGGGGGGGGGTCAACCGCGCACTGCGCAGCTGTTTTGGAGGTCGATAGCACAAAAAATTGAAATTGCAGGTCGACCTGCAACTTTTTTTGGGTGACCGCGACCGAATTAAAATTTTGGGTGAGTACTTGTTCAGGCGTAGCCCGCAGGTTTGATCCCACTAGGATAAAACTTTTGATTTTCAGGGAACAAAACTTTTACTCTCTGAAAATGAAATTTTTTTAAAAATCAACAGTTCTATCAGTGGAGATCGAATCTGCAGGCCCAACGTGGCTTAACTTGCCAGATCGGACGGTCGGCTTCTCTATCAACAGTGCTATATATGGCGCGCCAACATTTTTGCACTCTTCTCGTGAAACAGACTATACCCCTACTTCTACTGTGTGACTTAGAGAAGAGATGCCAGGAGTACTTGCTCCTTTAAAAAAACTAAGAAACATTATTTTATACAATTAAATTTAGCCCTTACTCGTCGCATCTTTCAAGAAAGACCACCTGAAGCACGTGTGAGTAATGTGTTTTCCAATAATCCTGAAGAGCTTGAAGAACCACTTCAAGAGGTCAGAATGATTTGTGGACAATGTCAGAATCATCTTCCGAGCATTGTATACAACTGCTGCCATCTGTCTTGTGATACATGTGACGAGCAAATTTTTGCATGTCGATTATGTTCTGAAACTATTGTAAGCCGTATTCGTATGGAGTTTGATTAAGCTTCTTATTGTAAATTTTATTTAGCCTCTTTCTTGATGAACATGGTATTTTAGCACGACCATCTATCAAAGAAAGTTGAATATCTCCGCGAAGCTCAGACTCTCGTTTCAATACTCAGACCATTCAAAAACTTTGAAAATATTTGTTCATGTTCGACGAGACGAACAGCTTGAAAAAGACCACATTTAAAAATCATTTAAATTCGCGGAGATATTCAACTTTCTTTGATAAGTGGTCGTGCTGAAACACCTTGTAGTATTTTTATGCAAATTTTTTAATTTAAGTTCAATAAAAGATTTTTTTAACAACTCTCACAGTAATTAGGAAATGATCAAATACATTTTTATGTGAACTTGAAAGGAAGGGCGAAGTAGGATGTTCGAAAAAAGGAAAAAATGCCAATTAAAAGAGAAGATGGCCAAGGTCATTTGTTATACAAATGACTGGGACCTAGGTATAGGGGGTTGACAAACAATGGAGATCGGAACATGAACGGTTCGAGATTTTGTGCCTCATGTCAAATATAACAAAAGAGAATGACTACTTGAAAAATGTTTCATGTTATAAAGTCGGCAAGATAAAAAATACACTTCTTTTTAAGAACAATTTCAAGTTTATTTATCCATAATGACTTCAACACGCTTGTGTCAATTGTGGAAAGATTAATAAAAGCTGTAAAACATATGTAGTCATTGGCAACTCTAAACAAAGGCCTCTTGGCCTTTGTTTAAAAATAACAATATCAAGGCACTGTAGCAGGCGGAGATTTTGTGCCTCATTTTCGAGAGGTCATAGAAGGTTATCCTAGAAACTTATCATATGCGAGAATTTGAGCCAATCTCGACCTCATTTTACAGCATCTCGAAGATCAAGGATAGTCGGCTCTTTTTTGGCACAGAAGTAGCTTTTTGACATTTTGGCTTGTGTAATGAAACGAAAACTTGCGTCTTTTTTCATTTTTTAAAAAACCTTATGGATTGAATGTCTAAAAATGCACAGGTTGTTTTTATTTTTGATAAAGTTATAGGGATAGGGCAAGGTATAGAACAAGGAATAAGGGAAGAATAAGAGGTAAGGACAGGGAGTAGGGTAAGAGCTGGGGCAAGTGGTAGGACAGGGAGTAAGGCTAGGGCAAAGACTAGATACAAGGGCAAAGTCTTTTTTAAAATTAAGCTTATTTTGATACAAAAATTGTTATTGTTATGTATATGGCACGAAAACCGAACTTTTTTCGAAATTCCCATAGACATATGGGTGCCGTTTCATGGGGAATCAACTATGGGGAGCACGATTCTGGTGTTATTTTCGCTTCTTTTTGTCATTTTTTGCATATTGATGCAAAAACCGAAACTAATTACGGAATTTTTCGAAATTTCCATGGACATATGGGTGTCGTTTCATAGGGAATCGACTATAAGGAGCACAAAGTGGTTTCGGTATTTTTGGTTTTGTTCTGTATAAAGATTTTTGATCTGTATAAAGATTTCTAAACCGTGATGAAAAGGTCAGAAAGCAAAAAGAATCGACAAGTTGCAAGCTCACTGGTACCAACCTCAAAGAGAATCCGACTCATAAAATAAAAAATTACGCTGTTTCTTTCTTTTGAACCATCATAAAACATATGGGTTTTAAATAAAAAGACAAATGATGACAAGTTCGAACGTCGGAATAATAGTTTGATGTGTGAAGAAGATAAGATCTTAGAAGATGCGATGCTTATGAATAAGGTGCATTAGGATAAGTCTAAATATAAACAGTACAAGAGTTGTTGTGAATAAATATACAAGAGACAACCGAATCAATACAATTCAACAAGCATTATTTTTACACAAAAATGTTTCATGATGATAAACAGCAACGATTTCTTAGAAATGTTTATAGTGAGTAATATATACGAATATAAACAAAAAACAATAATACTATAAATAACATGATAATCTAAATTTAACTTCAAATCAAATCTTGCCCTATTTATTCGAACGACAAAACTTTGATTGGTGGAAAGTTGAAGCAAATAATGTAAAAAAATCAAGCTTTTCCTATTCATTCGAACACTTCCGAATAAATTGTAAATGATAAAAATTGTTCTAGAAAAGAGTGTTGAAAAGTTCGTTCGACGAAATTTGCGCAGATGTTGCTTATTTAAAAATAGAAATGACTCATTCAAAAAGTCTAACATATAAACCTTTTATATCGATGTTATTATATATAACTGAAAAGACAAAATATTTCATTAAATTATGTGTGAAAAAATATGAAAAAAATTTATTTTTGAAAAATGGACAAACATTTAAATTTATTCATTTATTTTAACCAGGCGGTTAAAACCCAACCACCTGGTTTAGGATAGGGACTCACCACCAAGAAAAGGGCGGTCCATCATAAAAGCAAAGAAAATTACAAGAGCTTGATAAATTTGCCTTCTTGCTAATCATATGGATGAGGACAGCTTTACTTAGGCGGTTTGTCTTGGAGGCGTGCTCAAAGAATCGCGATATTTGTGTATTTCTATTAAAAATTGAAATTTTTTTGTTCTCTTTTTTTTAATTGTTTTGGGTAAATTGGCTAATAATGATTTTTAACAAACAAATATCATTGTTAGGAAAAGATGGCTAACAAAAAATTGCATTTTTAAGCCAAAAAATCGTACCTTTTTGAAGCAAAAATAGCCTTTTTTGGTGAAAAAGTAACTTTGTTAAAGGGGGCGTAACACGCCCCCTCTCATGAAAAAACCGTTATTTTTTAAAAAACATTTCAAATACAAGGTGATTAAAAAATCGGATTTTTGCAATTTTTTAAATTTTCACCAAAATAACCCTATAGTACCGGGAGCCGAGCGCGCGGGGGTTGTGACTACGAGTGGCACTCCCGAGCAACGCTCTTTGTTAAAAATGTCCTAGTTATTAATAATACTTTTTTATATTCCTACTATATTAAAGTGTAATGTGTGTCTGTTTTTTTGTCGGATAATCTTGGGAACGCTTGATTTAAACTGCCGACGCTAAAGCAAAAGTTGTAGGGGACGATGAGAAAACACACCGAATTTATATGATGAATGACGACTGACACCGAAATTGGAAAAAAATTTTTATTTTTTTAAATTTCATAAGTTTAGTAATAACTAATCCTTTTTTCCTGCCAAAAAGTATTAGTAATAACTGATCCTGTAACGAGGAGAGTCGCTCGGGAGTGCCGCTCGGAATCACTCTCGGAGAAACCGCGAGCGCCGAAGGCACTCGACTCGATTGTGCGCATTAGTGAACCTTCAAAACACCTCCTTCAGACACCTAGCGAGAATCCAGGTTCAGGGGTCTATACCCCTCGGTTCCCCTTGTTTTGGGGTTTTTACCCCTTGGTCTCCCTTGACCATTAGGAACAAATTTTCATTTTTCCGATTTCGGAGGGGGTCTATAGACATTGCCCCCTCCTTACGTGCACAGTTTACCAGTAGGGGGATANCGAAACCTCATGATGGATGAATGAATGACTATAAAGGAGGAAGGTCATAGGATGAGTGGTGAGGGGGGGGGGAGGAACTGTATTCCCCCTTGGTAACCTATGCTTACGTGCCTCCCTCTCTGCCCCTGAATTAGTCTATTTTCTCTTCAATACACAATCCTATTTCCTGAATCAGTTAAGCGTTTTCAAGGTTCGGCAATGCGTGCAATCGATTCCTCACCTAGAAAACTCTTATAACGATTATTTGAGTGAAATTTTAAAAAGTTGAAATTATTTGAAAAATCGCAAAAATCAGATTTTTTAAATTGCCCTGTAAAAATTTTTGTTTTGATATCAACATTCCTGCAGATGTTAATCAATTTTCTTTAGATCGAATCAAGACATCCACATAAATTAATTGCCTTTCATGCGCGTTCAAAACTAACAGTGTTGCGAACAGCTGCTCCTTGGTAAGCCAAAATGACTTAGTTGACGCCAATTTTTTGGCATCAAAATATTTTAGCCTTTGAACCAAGAAAAGGCAGTCTATCACATAAAGTTTACAGCCAAGATAACCTACAAGAGCCGCCTGATAAAGACGCTTTTTTGGTCAAGAACATGGATGACGACGACGACATTCCTTGGGCTGTTCGACTTGAAGGCGCACTCAAGACAATAACTGATAAACCCACCGGCAAGACTCAAGAATTGCAAAAAGCGACCTGTTCCTCTAAAAAGGATACCGCTGATGTCCCTTTGACTGCTCTATTAGAGCATTTTTCTCAAGGAACTCAAGATAACATATCAGAAATGACCACTTCAACTGATAAAAATATAGATGAGATGTCATGGGTTGCTCGGTTGAACTTCGAAGAACCTTCTTGGATTGATAAAACCCAACAAGTTATCGAGAAAAGCTCAAGAAAAAGAAGTTCAGATGGGTATAGTGATATTCTTACTTGTTCAAGACTGCTCCAGCCAGATGAAGAAGAAGTTATTTATGTGGAAACGCTAAGTATAGATCATAAAAATGATAAGCCTAAAAGTTCTTTGTCTGGGTGCATTAACATATCATCGACTTTGAACAAGAAGATTGAAAGTAGATTTTGTATCAAACAATTTTCCCACAATAGTCCGTTTCCGTGCCAGGCTCAAAATTTTAGCTACACTTTAACGAAGTGAATAAAAAAGGGCCCGTCCGATCTGGTAAGTTAATCAACATTGAGACAGTCAGGTTCAATCCTTCTAGGGTTAAATTTTTGATTTTCAAGTAAATAATGATAAGCAAAAATAAATCCAATTTCGTAGAATTTGTGCTTACCATATTTTCTTTAAAATCAAAAGTTTGATCATACGAGATTGAACCTGCAGGTCCAAAGTTGCTTAACTTGCCAGATCGGACTGGCGGCTTTCTTATGCAATTCACTATGATGTTCTAAGTTGTAACTGTCAAAAATTTTTATAATTCTAGCATATTGGTGTTATTTGAAGGCAGAAAATCAACATTTTAAATTTATTTTCAAGCCCGACAGTTGCAACTGTCAACAGACAATTGCAACTGTCGGGCTTGAAAATAAATTTAAAATGTTGATTTTCTGCCTCCAAATAACACCAATATGATAGAATTATCAAATTTATGGAAAAAATTTGACAGAATGTCATTTGACAGTTGTAACCCCAAAATTTGACAGTTGGTGAACATGTCAAGCCAGACTATTCGGTGTGACACGTTTATAACGTGAAAAATTAAAATTTTTCGAATTTTTCATGCGCCCAAAATCAAAAAATTCTTTCGGATTCGTGCTCAAAATTAACTAATCTTATTTTTACTTATTAAACTAACTCTTTCATGTCGTGTCCTTTTTAATCATGGTCAAAAGAATTACATAATACATCCTGATTCGTAGCAAAACTCAATTAGCATAATTTCTTTTCTAGGCGTGACTACCGCACTTTCGGCCCAATCGTCTATCGTCAAAACACCACTCAATCTTGGCGTGGACAATTCTTCACAGCAAGTTCCCTCAGACAAAGACCGTTGTCTTGACATGGCTAGCCATGATTGTGCAACAGATACCGACAATGCCAACCGGGACTTCTTCAATTTTATCAATAGCCAAGGAAATTCGAATAAGAGAAAAAGCCATTTGGATGAAACTATAAATGAGTTGGGCAAGAAAAGTCGAAGCTTTTCACCAAATTCTGTCGAAAGTCATTTGCTAGGTAGTTTCTAGATGATTAGAGAAATATGAAATATAAAAAGGTTTAACAATAGCACAGAGACCCCGTGATTTAGTATCCTTTAGCACAATTATTACAGTAATCTATAAGCTGCAAAGCCTCGGGCTTATGGATCGAACAATAGAATAATACAGTTTTCAATAAGTCCAAATTTTAGATTCCGACACTTCCGTCACATCAATTTCTCCATCTTCATTGATAAATGGCGCCTCGGAGAGATCATCTTCATCTATTCCAATTAATGAAACAAATATGT
Source organism: Acrobeloides nanus (assembly GCA_900406225.1). NCBI lineage: Eukaryota > Metazoa > Nematoda > Chromadorea > Rhabditida > Cephalobidae > Acrobeloides > Acrobeloides nanus. The sequence continues at coordinate 9,739 of OZJO01001551.1, forward strand.
TTGCGCAAGATCCGACAACAAATCCATCATTCAGAGCGATTGAAGTTTCCTCTTATCTTCAAAGCATGGAGTTTTTGTCATCGGCTACAGGAAATCAAGATAACAGCAACCGATGCACCCAATCGAATATAGATAATGTTCAAGGTTGTGAGTGGCTTTCTAATGTAGCAAAAAATCAACTATATTCTAATGGTCAAGTACCATATCCCAGTGGTCAACCATCGGCTATGATACAGCATGGCACAGGGGGTTTTCCTCATATGCTTTCTGGATCTTCAATGAATATATTTCCACACATGCCAACACCAAGTTCATCAAATATGTTTTACCAAAATCCAGCTACTATTTCAAATATTTCCCCGCTATCTAGACCATCTTCTTCCCATGAAAGGCTATTGACTCCAGTTGAGTATCCGGTTGGATTTGAATCTTCAATTAGCCAACAATCTCAGTATCCGGTTGGACCTTCAAGTAGTCAACAACTAGCTTATCCGGCTGGACTTGAACCTCTGCCTAGTCATCAAGCTCCATATCCAGTTGGACTTGGATCTTCGACTAACCAACAAGTTTCATATCCAGATGGACTTGGGCCTTCAAGTCGCCAACAAGTCACATATCCGGGTGGACTTGGACCTCCAACTAGTCAACAAGTTTCGTTTCCGGTTGCACTTGGACCTTCAAGTAGCCAACAAGTCACATATTCGGGTGGACTTAGACCTGCCACTAGTCAACAAGTTTCTTATCCGCCTGGACTTGGACCTACGTCTAACCAACAAGTAGCATATCCAGTTGGACTTGGATCTACGACTAGCCAAGTTCCACAAGGGCAATTTTCACAACAATCACTAATCTCATCATATACTCAATCACAATCAGCTTTATCTCAGGAAAAACCAGTAGAGTATCCAACTGGCCTTGGGAATTCAACAAGCTCTCAAGTGCATCAAATGCAACTTCCCATGCAAGCTATGCAATCACAATTTCCTATGTATCCGCATAAAATGCCTGTTGTGCCAGGTTACTACACGAAAATGACATCAATGTAAAAAATTATTCAAAAAATATTTAAAAGACAAGTTTTAGGACTCCGATTTCGATGGTGCTGAATCAATGTCAAGGTGCAAAATTACCTATAGTACCATATTCTAGCGAATATCCAGGCCCAATGACATCAAAGCAAATGCCAATCAACGTGAGTCAACATAAAAATATGAAACTTGAAACCGCTTTCTTGAACCTGATTCAGGGAAGAGGTAGTGCAATGATGCGAAATGAACTGTAAAATTCGATTTGTTGCCAGAAATTCTTTCATTTTTGATCTTTTCAAGACAAAGAATCGATTGAGCGCATTGCCGAGGCATGAAAATGCTTGCATGATCCCGGTTCAGGGTAAGGGTGGGTGTATTGATGCGAAAATGAACTAAAATTCGAATTTTTGACGAAAAACCAGTAATTTCTGTTGAAAAATCATACTCCTGTGCAATACCTCTACCACTCTTTGGAGGGGGTTTTCATTTGTAGGATTTTCTGCTTGGGGCACCAGATCTGGCATCCATTTATTGTAAGACTATATTTACTCTCAAAATTTTTAGATTCTTCCATCGTATCCTCAGAGTATGCTTCCTAATATTCAAAACCCCATGCGTTATCCAGGCATACCAATTTCGATTCGACCAGATCAAATTCAAGCTAAAAATATGGTTCCTGCACAACCAATATTATCAAAAACAATGGACTATCGCCAAGTTAGCCCGATCATGGCTTTGCAAAAAGAGTTACAAAAAGAGATAATGACGCGATCAGACTCTCCAGCTCAGCAGCAGCTTGCACAACCAAGATTATCAAAAGTTCAAATGGAATGTCAAAAAGTTATCCCGATGATGCCGGTTTTACAAAAAGAAACAATGTCACCATCATGCTCTCAAGCATGATGGTGACATTGTTCAATAGCTCANCAAATGGAATGTCAAAAAGTTATCCCGATGATGCCGGTTTTACAAAAAGAAACAATGTCACCATCATGCTCTCAAGCTCAATATTCGCCCTTGCCTTCTACTTCCCTAGTTGAGATTATATCCGCTGGTGTTAGCCCAGAAGTTTTAGAAGAACTCTCTGTTAATGAAGAAAAGACTCCGCATAAAGAAACTCAAGTTGAAGTTCATACCTTGTTTGATGGGCTATTGGTAAAGGCAAAAGGGTTGTTTACGGTAATTGTAGATACACGTGTACAAACCTCCCCAAACCCTACACAATTTGAGGGAGGTCACGAGCCGCGCTCTGGAAAAAATGGGCTTGCGTGATAGCGAGAGAAGGTCTCACACTACTAGCCCCAAGGCAAACTTCTTGGGGGACCAAGGGGTATATTTCTCGCGACTAGAGGTTCATTGGGGGAGGGTAATTTGTACACATGTGATTGTTGATAAATTATTTGATGTAAAGTTAAATTTTAGTTTGAAGAACGTTTTTATCCAATTAAAAGGCAAACAGATTTGGCTTCTTTACCAAATGCAGATTTTAATATAATGGTTCCTATGCTAAAAGTAATTTTTTGAAAAATAAAATTTTTTAAAGTGTATCCTTTCCATATGGGGTTTTTGGGGTCGGGATCTTGTACCCCCCATGAAAAAATCTTGGGTACTGCACTGGTCCATATTTTCCAAAAATTTGCGATGGGGTAAAGGGACAACTTCGAAAATTTTGTGACCCCCCCCTGAATTATGTCTTTGCCTAAAAATTTTTGAAAACTTTTTTCAAAAATCATAATGGCCCCTCATACGCCACTGTTTCATATTGATATTTTTAGCGCTTTGATCCAAATGGCGAAGATACTAAATCTCTACTTTATCCAGTCTTTATGAAACATGTCAAAGAAATAAGAGAAGATTTTAATTATAACTCAAATGTAAACCATCTTATACTAGCCGACTCGTTGCTATATGCCTTTAACCACAAGAAACTTACAAATACGAAAATGCTTCGACTCGAACACATGACCTTATCAAGGTAAAATTTAAAATTTGATATATAAATTAACATTTCATGAACACGAAAGACACAAGTTAAAAAAGGTTATTCCCCGCAAAAAAAGTTCATCACCCATGGTGCAGAGTATTTGGCGCGAAATTTAATTTGAATGGGGAGGGTTCGATTCCAATAGGTCAAAATTTTATTTTTATTTTCGGACTAATTCGAAGAAATTTTATGATTTTGACCGAGAGAAATTGTTGAATTAGTTAAAAACTTTAAAATTTTGAATTTTCTAATGTGTCGATAATCAAATTCAATTGAATCAGGCAAAGTTGCCTGATTGAATTATTTATTGAAACAATTTATTGTGATTAGAAAATTTAAAATCGGTGGCGCCGCTCAGGGATGCAGCTCAGACGCGGCGCTCGGAAGCTCCGCTTGGAATTGACGGTAGAGAGCGCCGCTCGAAAGCGAGGCCGAAGGTCTAGCCAGAGCGCCTTCCCGTTTCCAGTTTATGACTATAAATCGAATTTTTATATGGCTTTTCCGATCAGCGACACCTAACGGCAAAAACAATACTTCTCCATTAAGTTATTTCTATTTTAAACGAAAATCCAATCCATGCCTTTTCTATATACTCGGCATGGACTATCTACTCTATTATCAACTGGATACTAATCAAGCAATCAACTATGTATCTAATGAGCTAGCCTTTTTGGCCTCCAAAAAGAGTCTTTGGGAATCAAGGTGGCGAGTGCACAACGTTCAAAAACCTAAACCCTGCGCTACTCGGTTAAATTTAATCTTCGTAACAATACCAGAAATTGGTCAGTTCAAAGGAATGTTCCAGTGGTACAATAATAAAATTAGGGAAATTATGAAGTAAATCATTTTTACCAGTTATCATAAGCTTAGCTAAGGTGTCAAAGGGTTTATGGACCTCTATCAAGAAATTGACCCGGTTTCAGTAAAAATTCGAACGTTCAGAGTCCAGCAGCCGACCGTGAAGGCCTGCAGTGGGACGTGGAGACCTGCAAAGAGTCATAGGGCTTGAGCTGGTCGCGGTGCCTGCAGCGGGACTCTAAGGCCTACAGTACCGTATCACATCTCCATTCCTGGAGTTTCGCTACACACCGCCTTCACTCTAGAAATCCAAAACTACCACGCCTACGCCATCCTCCCCTACCTTCTCTAAATAAAATTTGCATATTTTTAGTCGTCCAGCTTATGAATCATGGCAACTGCTTGATTGGGCTCAGCGGTGTAAAGACGCAGTTAGAGATGGTGTTGACATTTCATTATTGGATCACCGTTTTTCGATACTTGCTGAAATGATGGCAAGTTTATATGATGTCAAATTTAATCTATCATAATTTTTTGTTCATAAGATTTTTTATCAGCTTTATATTAAGCCGTTTATATCACTTGTCTTTTTTGGAATACAATTTTTTGGTACCCATAACTCAATAAATTTTAAGTCAAATTCCTCAAATAATGCACCCCTGGGGCTTCTTTCTCATCTCCTTTAATATGTAATTGTAAATAGAAATACAGATGTTCATATCTTTTAATCCTTATCGATTCAGACCATTATGTTTTAGACTTTGTTTCGACCACCTAGCCCTCTTGTACGATTTATGGGCAAAGACGGATTAAGATTTTTATTAAATTTCATTAAATTCAGATTTTTTATTCAATGTTTTTATGGCTTTTTTCAATTTTTTGTTTTTGTTTAAAAGTTTTTACATTTAAGACACGGTCTCTGTAATAATCACTGGACCCTAGTAAATATGTGTGGATTTTGCTAAAACATTTCTAAAACAATTTTTCACCGGAAAATAACGACAGCAATCGATTCCTCGACCCCACTTTAGTACAGGAAGGTGCTGTCCATTTTTAATTTAGACTTCAAGAAGTCCTAGAAATAGGCAAAAAATGGTTTTTTGACATATTTACCCATTTTATTGGTCAAAGTCCTAAATTTTCTTAAGAATTTGCTCTAAATTTTTGCTAGAATAGTAAAATAATGAACGCTCTATTTAAATCTAAAAAGATGAATTTAAATAGCATATTTAAAAAATAAAATATGCCTTTGATTACTTTTACATGTCAAAAAACCGTTTTTTGCCTATTTCTAAGACTTCTTGAAGTCTAAATTAAAAACGGACAGCACCTTAGTGCTGTAAAGTGGGGTCGAGGAATCGATTGCCGTAGTTATTTTCCGGTGAAAAAATTGTCTTTTGGGTGTTTTGGCAAAATGCGCCTTAGGTACCCATATGTTCATGACCCTAAAAGTATTTTTGGGTCCTCTCGATTTCTATCTAAAAACATCAGGCACAATGTAGCCTACCTCTATGCAAAAATGAAAGAGTACTCGCGAGTAGTTTAAGAGATAGAGCCATTTTAAACCAATTTTTAGGGTCAAAAATCGGTTTTCCTGATCAAAGTACGGGTTCCAGAGGTCGCCGACCATCGTTTTTGGCACTTTTGTGTTCAAATCGGTCGAGACGTCGGTTTTATCCAAATCGGATTCGATCCTGAAAAGTCGATTTTTTTACTACCCCACCCCCAGCTCCACAGGGATGGTGTTTCAGAAATTTTTTCTCGATTCCGTCATCAGGGACCCATATTCTTTTTTATTGGACTCGAAAACAATCCCTCACATTTGGGCCGGGGGCCTTTGTCTTATTGGTGATTCTTACAGAGACTGTGTCTTAACTGCTCTTCATTTGGTTTTTTCACTTTTTGTCACGTTTTAATGATCTTGAATAATTTTTGGGAAAGAAATATACCTCATACCATCTTGTTTTGCTTGATTTTCATTTTTAAAATTTCGTGCTATTCCTCGTGTCTTGCATCTCATTTACTTATAAAAATAAGGGTTTCTTTTTTGTCTTTAACAATGTTTTATTGCCGCTGCCGGAACTTATTCAATTTTTCTTGCCTTATTTTTTTACTTATAGCAATTTAAAAAGTTTTGCATGAAAATTATATCAATATGTTTTATTTTAAAAAATTTTACATACAAAATAAATTATTAAATGGTTTGACAGATGTAATTTGAACAATTTTATAATTTATTCTTTTTCTAGATGATTCATAATGTCGTTCTTATCACCATCCATCTTTCACTCTAACGAGCAAACGTAATGTTTATTAAATCGCACCTTTTTATTCCAGTAATGCACTGGCTCATTCCCTTGCAAAATCAATCTTGTTTATTTGTACCCTATCAATTGATTTTATTTCTAATTCGACTATTGTAAGAGTTTTGCTCATGGCTGATTTCCTAATGATTGCTTCTAAAATGTCGTCGAGCAATTTAGAAGAACTAAAAGGGTCTTATGCCGATGATGAAGAGGACACAAGTTACAAACTTATGGAGGAGGATGATGAAGATGACACAAGTTGTGAATTTATTGAACAATTTATTTGTGATGAAGAAGATGTAATTTCTAATAAAGAAATGAAAATTTCCAAGCTAGATAAATGGACTAACGTCAAGATTTTAGTCGGATCTGATCAAGTTGTAAGTGTTTAATTTATTTTCCTCACAGAATATGAATTTAGACATTTATTGCGAATAAAATAGAACTTTCTCAAAAGTCTACGATCATGTCTCATCATTTATATGGTCCTTTTTGTTCAATCACAGAGAAGCCTGACAATGAACTAGATGAAATCAGATTTCCTTATCTTGATCCTAATGGTTTTTCTAATGTTTTCGGCTTCTGGCATGATAATTGTGTTGTAATTAGTATCGACAATGTAATTGCAACATACAAAACAGGTAAAACTCGTGCATACTTTTTTGACATTGCGAATCATATTCAGACAAAGCGGACCCCCTAATCTAAAAAATAGAGTGGAGCAAAAAACGGGGTTGCTTGGAAAATTCTCTTGCTAGATGCTCTCACTCCCTCATTCTCTTGCTGGATGCTCTCACTTACTCCCTTCCATCTTTATGTATGCTACGCATCTCAAAAATTTTCTTACTTATCAATCAATGATAATAATTTGAATTTAGCAAATTTTTTCGCCGTAAACGAGTTAGAAGTGTCTTGTATTAAATTTATTACGGAACATCTTACAGAAAACAACGAAAACGCTCTTAAATTTCTAGACCAAGAAGGAGACACTACAACGGTAATTCCATACATATGTCTTCAATATATCGATGCAAGGATCATAAAAAGTGAACAATTCTTAAACCTTAGCTATGGTACATTTTGCCTGATTCTGAGAGAAAAAGAATTTGACGAAATCGAGTATATTAACGTGGTAAATATGATTTTTCCGAATCGTGGAACCGAACTGATTGGGTCAAACACGAATTGTGAAACGGGTTTTAGCGCCATGGGTTTAACCATCCACTACTCGGCCATCCTGGGTGGTTGGGCACATAGGTGCACAAGTAGGGAAGACAATTTCCCTCAAGTGTGACATGTTTTTGACCCTTTTTTTGGTCGCCAAACGTAAAAATTTCGTATTTTTGGTAAAAAAACATGTCGTCTCGGGCCAAATACAACATTTTCGCATTTTTACCCCAATACGACGCCATGGGGGGGGGGGGNGACCTCTGGTTCTCTAGTTAAAGGCGATCTTTTTTAGATGCATCGGTGGGCTGCAAATAAATGCATAGAAATGGGACTTCTTCCTGATCGTGAAAATTTGCTAGATATCTTGGGAGACGCCAAAAATTTTATCAGATTTCCTTTGAGTTGGAGTTATAAAATCGAGCCGTTTATAAAAGTCGCAGTTGAATCAGGAATACTAAATCGTGACGATTTGACAAGACGTGGTTACAGCGAACTTTATGAAAAGGTTTTTCCATGTGCATCTAAAGAGAGTGATCAAACTCGAGTTAAAGAAGAGTGGAATGTTATGGATTGTCGAGAAGACGAAACGCCGTGTACGAGTTTAACAGAAAAAGTGATTGCAAACGAATAATGAAGTTTAAACAAATTTACTTTTTTATATAATAGATTATAGTATATAGCATTTCACGAAATAAAACCTCAATAAAACATTTACTCACTTTCTTTTTCCACACAGGCCGATCGGAAAAAATCGTAAGGGGGAACCTTATGATTTCTGTCCGAAAAATTTTGTTTAAAATCCTAAATAAATTGAAAAATCGATGCTAAAATTCTTTAAAAATCACCGCCTCATCATGCCATCTTCTGTACCCCCCCCCCTCCAAACATATCATCATGTCTTCCGAAACTGTACATTTCCCTCGCATTTTTTTGCTATGTTACTGAATAAAGGATATGATTGAAGAAAGGAAGTGGAGTAGACAGTCATGTGCAAACGTAGTCTGCGCAGTTGGCAACTGCGCTTTTTGACGCAATTTCAAACTACGTTTTTTCAAAAATTCAAAATTTTTATGAAACGAGAGTGAGCGCAAAAATCATTAGGGTCCTCCTTACATTCGATTCCTCATCAAAAATTACCCCAGAGCTTTTAGTGAAGTTTATTTTTTTGACGTGCTGAAACGCGCAGGGAAGCCCATTATGGTTTTTCACTAAAAATGTCCAAAGTTGCTAACCAACTACTACTCGCAAGTGTATTCGATCTACCTACATTATTGACCTCTATAACTTCCCGAATTTATTCTAAAGAAAGAGTAAAAGCTAGCTTCACATTCTTTTTAATATTGAAATTAGATTGTTTTTAGACAATTTTGATATGCTCAGATTTTTGATAAACCCTAGAGAGAATTTTTTGAAGACCCTCCCTTTTGAGGTGTTTTATTGTGGCGAGTCATAACATCTCGAAGTATATAAAAGCGTTTACAACATTAAAATTAGATCACTTTTAAAGTATAATAGACATCTCTATTATTATGTTTATCCATTTTTTAGTTTTTTTTCTTTTTATGCTGATTCAGTATTTGCTCGTGTTTTTTTCCATCAAAATCTGTGTTGTACCTGGCCATTCTTTTTCCAGATGATTCATAATGGCGCTCTTATCACCTTCTTTCATAATTTTCTTGTTAACATAAATGTTTATTAAATCGCACCTTTTTGCTTCATGCACTGGCTCATTCTCTTGCAAAATCAGTTTTATTTATATGTACACTATCATTGATTTTGTCTAATTCGACTATTGTAAGAGTTTTGTTCATGGCTGATTCCTTAATGATTGATTCTAAAATGTCGTTGAGCAATTTAGAAGAACTAAAAGGGTCTTATGCCGATGATGAAGAGGACACAAGTTACAAACTTATGGAGGAGGATGATGAAGATGACACAAGTTGCGAATTTATTGAGCAATTTATTGAACAATTTCTTTCTAATGATGAGGAAGATGTAATTCCTAATAAAGAAATGAAAATTTCCAAGCTAGATAAATCAACTAACGTCAAGATTTTAGTCGGATCTGATCAAGTTGTAAGTGTTTAATTTATTTTCCCCACAGAATATGAATTTAGACATTTGTTGCGAATAAAATAGAAATTTCTCAAAAGTCTACGATCATGTCTCATCATTTATATGGTCCTTCTTGTTCAATCACAGAGAAGCCTGACAATGAACTAGATGAAATCAGATTTCCTTATCTTGATCCTAATGGTTTTTCTAATGTTTTCAATTTCTGGCATGATAATTGTTTTGAAATTAGTATCGACAATGTAATTGCAACATACAAAACAGGTAAAACTTGTGCATACTTTTTTGACATTGCGAATTATATTCAGACAAAGGGAACCCCCTAATCTAAAAAATAGAGTGGAGCAAAAAACGGGGTTGCTTGGAAAATTCTCTTGCTAGATGCTCTCACTCCCTCATTCTCTTGCTGGATGCTCTCACTCACTCCCTTCCATCTTTTGTATGCTATGCACCTCAAAAATTTTCTTACTTATCAATCAATGATAATAATTTGAATTTAGCAAATATTTTCGCCGTAAATGCGCTAGAAGAGTCTTGTATTGAATTTATTACGGAACATCTTAAAGAAAACAACGAAAACGCTCTTAAATTTCTAGACCAAGAAGGAGACACTACAACGATAATTCCATACATATGTCTTCAATATATCGACACAAGGACCTTAAAAAGTGAACAATTCTTAAACATTAGCTATGGTACATTTTGCCTGATTCTGAGAGAAAAAGAATGTGACGAAATCGAGCATATTAACGCGGTAAATATGATTTTTCCGAATCGTGGAACCGAATGGGTCAAACCCGAATTGTGAAACGGGGGTTAGCGCCATGGGTTAACCACCCACTACATGACCATTTTGGGAGGTTGGGCAACACTCATTTTCGACCTCTGGTTCTCTAGTTAAAAGCGATCTTTTTTAGATGCATCGGTGGGCTGCAAATAAATGCATAGAAATGGGACTTCTTCCTGATCGTGAAAATTTGCTAGATATCTTGGGAGACGCCAAAAATTTTATCAGATTTCCTTTGAGTTGGAGTTATAAAATCGAGCCGTTTATAAAAGTCGCAGGTTGGATTTTAAATTATTTTATAACTGATTATATTATTTTAGTTGAATCAGGAATACTAAATCGTGACGATTTGACAAGACGTGGTTACAGCGAACTTTATGAAAAGGTTTTTCCATGTGCATCTAAAGAGAGTGATCAAACTCGAGTTAAAGAAGAGTGGAATGTTATGGATTGCCGAGAAGACGAAACGCCGTGTACGAGTTTAACAGAAAAAGTGATTGTAAACGAACAATGAAGTTTAAACAAATTTACTTTTTTATATAATAGATTATCGTATATAGCATTTCACGAAGTAAAACCTCAATAAAACATTTACTCACTTTCTTTTTCCACACAGGCCGATCGGAAAAATCGTAAGGGTACCCTTATGATTTTTGTCCCATCCGAAAAAATTTTGTTCAAAATCCTAAAAAATTGAAACATCGATGCTAAAATTTTTTAAAATCACCGCCTCATCATAACATCTTCACTACTCCAAGCATATCATCTCTTTCGAGACTGTATTTTTTGTTATGTTATTGAATAAAGGATATTATTGAAGGAAGAAAGTATAGATAAATAGTATGTGCAAATGCAGCCTGCGCATTTAGCGACTGCGCTTTTCGACGCAGCAAAAAACCATACCGCAGGCGAAAAAATTTGCGGCTCGCCCGCGACACGAAAAAAATTTTACAGGCGAGGCTCACTTTGACCTACAGATTGCGAGCAACTGCCCTCCCTTCCCCAAAATCCCACTAAATTCAAGGGGAGGTTGTGCATGTGTGCTATAGATAATTCGAATTTTTCTATAAAAATCAATTTTTATGAAAAATCTTATTAGGGGGCCATTAGGATTTTTGTAATTTTTTTCAAAAATTTCTGCAAAAAATCCGAAAATCGGGATCGGACTTGGGATCCCGAAATCACAAAATGCCATTTTCGGGATCAAAATCATCGGGATATCCCGAAATCGGGATTTCGGGATCTCGCCAGCCCTAGTGATAACTTTTCTATCTAGCCCTATATATTTTGATAATTTTATTAACACTCTTTATAAAACTACAAACTACTAAATCGTCTTCATTTTTTCTTTCTCCTGCCTATCATGTGTTTTTCATTATCAGCCCACCTAAAATTCAAAATTAATCTAGTTTTCAAAGCGATTCTCCACTTTTGCATTTTGTTTATTCATACTGTATTTTTCTCTGCCGCGTCTGGTTTTGTTCGATCGCCGGGCCGTAAATATGAAGATGACTAATTTTTTTCCTTCATCTTAGGCAAAACTGTTATTTCTTAATGTTGTTTTAACGTTTTTAAACGTAGTCAATGAATGTTCGCAAGAAAAGAAATGTGGTCTTGCATTTACATGAACCTATCGATGCACTATGTGCTACCAGATCACATTCTATGGTTGCGGTCGCTGGAAGGAATAGTAATTTTGTAAGGTTAAACTTGGTTTTTATGGTACTTTTTAGTCCTAAAAGTGTTTGGGCTCAAGGATGATAGGTTTGAGCCGAAATTGGATTTGAGAAAATCGAAGCAAAAGTTGTTCTTTTCTGGTAGTGTTTCATGGAGCCCTTTGAAGGGTAAGAATTTTTAGTATTAGGAAAAAACCAGGAGCCCATATAGTACGTTTCCGCACCAGGTTCAAAATTTTTCAAGCCCATAGTCAAGTTGTTAGGACGCCAGACGCTCGCATTGAAGGGGTTGGTTCGATCCTGCTTGAAGCGATTTCTTTTTGCATGATTCAAAATTGATGAAAATTTTTTGTATCTATACATGAGAAAATAATATTACCATTGTGTTCCTCGCATAAAATACTCATATGCAAAAATTTTTGCACATTTTTGAATGATGGAAAAAGAAATCACTCCGAACGGGATTGAACCAACCCTTTAATGTGAGCATCTGGCTTCCTAACCACTTGACTATAGACTTGCAAAATTTTGAAATGTCACAGAAATGGACCATATTGTAAAAAATTGTGTCTTAACCAGGGTGTGACAAGGTTGCGATTTTACGACCATCCCGGCATCAAAATTTTGTGCCCTGTCCATCTTTTTATAGCCGTAACAAACCGCAGTCCAGGTCTTGGTTTTGGGCCCATTGCACCTCTGGTTTTACCGCAGCAAAAAACAAAACTATATTTTTAGAAAACTGGATTGCTTCATCTTCAACAACCGGCACAGTAAATTTATGGGATTTAGAGACCCAAAATTATGGTAAATTACAAAATTCCTCCAATTTCTTAATCTGTAAAACTGTTTAGTCTCTCTGTCCCACAACGAACCCCATTTCCGATCGCACAAAGCTGTGACCACAAAAGTTTGCTTCCATGAATTCAATGAAAACCTCTTAGTTAGTGGTTCTAAAGACGGTACTATATGGCTATACGACACAAGATTAGCAGAACCGGTTCAGTTTTTGTAAGATAAAATCTGATTTTTGCATGAGACATCAAAAATTTCAGTTCAGCTTCGCAAGAATCGATTCGGGACATACAATTTGGGTTAGATTCTGCGATGGAAGACCTTTTTGTTGTTGCAGATGATAGTGGATCTGTTCGATTTTGGGATATAAAAAAAGGAGATCGACCGCTTAGGGAGTTTCGAGCAAGTCCGACGATTGTGTTCAGTGTGGCATTAAATCCACAAGGGGATTCGAAGAGTTTGATTGCGACAGGTGGAAGAGATAAATTTATCAGGGTAAGTGAGATGAGTAAGGATGCTGATCATCGAACATACGTTCGATGATACTGAACAATGTTCCTTTTCATATGAACTATGTCCGCAGTTCATGTGAAATTGTGATTCACAGTACTTTCGATAGCAAAGTTCGGTGAACAGGATTTAAAAGTTGATTATTTTTACAACCCCTTATATCCAAAAAGTGCTATTTTCCAATCTACTTGGAATCTTTTTTACCATTCTTTTTAAGGTATGGGACTGGTCTAAAGTCAACCCAGACATCTGCTATTCCGTTGAAACCATGGCCTCAGTCGGCCGCGTCGTCTGGTGTCCTGACAACAACTGGCATGTGGCTAGCTGCTTCAACATGACTGATAACAGCATTCATATCTGGGACATAAGACGGCCTTATCTACCCTATGCTGCTTTCAATGACCACAATCAACTTTGTACAGGTATCAATCAAAAAAATCGAAAAACGTGTCGTGCTCCCCTCCCAGATCGATCAAAGGTTTCTGTAAAATCTTTTGGATGCAGGGGGAAACCGAAAACTTGCTAGTGCTGATGATGCCGAACTTCTTGACATCGCACTGGGCCACTACACTAAGGTGGTAACTGATATAGTATTGCGGTTGGCTCTACTTCAAGATCTAATTAGCGATCAGGAATTCAGTGACTATGGTGTAGTGGTTCAGTGTGCTGCCGAGAAGTTCAGCATCTCCAGAACTATATAGCAAGATTCGGTTCCACCTTTCGTTGGAACCGAACGTAATATGTTGCATCCCTAATGACAACTACAACAAAAATCAATTTTAGACATTTCCTGGTCGAAAGGCTCTTCCGCAGACAAATTCGTCTCATGCGGAAAAGATGGATTATTGGTTTTGCACTATATGGAAAATGCTCATCGACCAATACAGTATGCAAATAATGTTGCCTTAGATTATGGTTCCACTTGTGATGAAGTGGTTTTTGCTGGTAATTCAAAATTTGCATATTTGTATAAAAAATTTGTTAGTGCCCTCAAGAATGGGTTTCCCGATGGATAGAAGGAGTAATGATCCATTTGGTCGAAAACAACCGAGTTTCCTATACACTGCAAATCCAAAAGATCCTTTTATAGCCACATCGCAAAATATTGTATTTTTGGCTAAAAAGTATTTTTTTTATTACTATAAAAAATTTCATTTCGAAATTTGAAAAAAAGTCTCTTGAACAAACTAATTAACGTAAAACTTCTTATAGAACCCCATGTAAACGTAAAAATTCTCTTAAAAATCGAGTTTAAGTCGGATTTCTTCGAGCGAGCACTTTTTGGATAGCCCTGAGGATAGGGAATATGCTATATAAAGAATTATTGAAAAATATTTTATTTTCGTCGAGATATGGCCTTTTGAATTTTTTAAATTTAAACAATTTTAAGCCTTACATTCAAAAATCCACCAAAAATCAAAATTAAGTCGATTTTCTTCGAGCGACATCTTTTTGGATAACTAAGCGTATGAGGAACATTATGTAAAAGAAATTATTGACAATGACTTCGATTTCATGGAGATATGATTTTTTGAAAAAAAATGTCATTTTTTCAACTTTTCAAATTCAAAGGGCCATAATTCAGCGAAAATAAAATATTTTTCAATAATTTATTTTATAGAACGTTCCTTTCTACAGTAGCTATCCAAAAAGAAGTCGCTCGAAGAAATCCGATTAAAACTCGATTTTTGAAAGAGCAATCATTAACACCTTCTAATAGAGTCTCATGAGGTTCTATTAGAAGTTTTACGGTATAATCAAAAATTCAAATTCGATCTTTTCAGCTACAAACTTTTGGGTGACTCTGTAGAGGAACTGTGTGATCACAACGCTATTATAGCTGAACAAATCGGCGAAGAACATGTAGCCTATACATGGCGCATGATAGGCTTGTTATGCACACAATCAGATATTGCTTCAAATCGACCAAAACTAAAATCGGATTCTCATCAACACCATTCACCATCTGCCGGTATGTGACTGTTTTTGATGACAATCTGATTATTGTTTTTATTTCTAGACCTCAAAAAAGACGACCATCGTCGTTCTGGTGGGGTTGGACAAAGTAGTGACGAAGAAGATCGTCTTAATAGCGTCAATAATGAACTTCTTTTAACTGGAACTATACCTCAAAGTGTTCAGCAGTCATTAGCGACGTCTGCCGATTTTTTCTTCGGTTTATCTGAGTTGAATTTGGATGGATTGATGTTTGGAGGGTCAAATGAAATGATGATATCTAGGAGTTGCAGTCGTTTGTAAGTAGCGAGAAATCGTATATTTTTGAGCGGGCCGCGCGAGCCACCGGGACTCGCTCTGGACACTGCGACCCGCTTTTATTGTTTCTGAAACCGGACTATTGATTTTTCAGATCACTTGTAAGCTCAGTGGACATTATGAAGCTCAAAGAAGAAGCTTTTGGTATTAGAAAATTTCGAAATGATAAAGATCTTAATCATGCAGATAGTTTGGATGAGGCAGATGAGGACTCAGATCAAGAAGAGGAACTGTTGGACGACTTAGACGACGAAAATCAAGAGTCAAACAGAGACAAAGATAATGGTTAGCATTTGTGCATTACTCTAATTTATGCAAATTTCAGAAATTTCTGTCTATCCTGGAGCCGGAACATTACCCACATGGGATTCATTGCCTATGTTAAAAACAGCACTGGAATATTATTCGAATAGGGTTTGTGTATTGACAAGAAAGTTTGTATACACTAATTTTTAGGGGGATGTTCAAACATGTGCTTCAATTTGTCTTGTTATCGGAGAAAAGATTACTAAACTCATCCCAGAAAATCAAGTTGAGTTATGGATATTTTCATATTTAGGTACATTTTAAAATTATTATCTCAATTTTAATTTTTTCTAGAAATTTTGGAAAGGCTCAATTTGTGGAATACCTCTGCTTTGATAATAAAACTTTGTTATAGACCTAGGATAAACCAACTTAGCAATGAAGTAAAATAAATTTAATAATTTTTTGTAAACTTAACATTTTAGAGCACGTTCGTAAAAATTTATTGTAAAAAGTGCAAAACAACTTCAATGAGTGCTTCACCAAAGTGCAGAAAATGCAAACAGAACTATTATCTTTGTTGTATATGGTAAGAAGAGTTTCTTGATTTTTCAATTTTGAAAACCCAGAAAAGCTTCTCGCCATATAAAAGAGCTTCTATTTTAGCGAAGCAATCGTGAAAATTGGAATTTGGGTCGAATGTCCAGATTGTGGTCATGGTGGACATCAATTTCATATTGAACAGTGGTTCTCTAAATTCAATCATTGTCCGGTAGCAATGTGTAATTGTGAATGCAGACCAATTATTAACAAAGGAATGAAACGTGATGCCTCTGGATCTTCTTTTAAACGTCTTCTTGTTTAAGAGACATTTTCTTGAAAGGCTGAAGATAGGTCCAATGGGGAGACGCTAAAGTTCGATCAGGGCTCCTAGTGAAAAAAAGTGAATAAAACTAGTGAATAAGAAGTCTTTTGAGATCGGGTCCGACTCGACTTGGTATGGGAGATATGCCCATTTTTTGCTTTTTAAGCACACCCAACGGTATTTTAAAGGTATAAAATATAAAAGGAAAAGGCTTTGAATATGATTTTGGTAGCATCTGAAAAAACACTCATTTTTTCATAGTGAAAAAAAACATTTTAGCGTGGTGACTGTGAATACGACCAAAGCTAAAAAGTCATTCTATCGAATGGGCAGACTTTAAAAGTAAACCTAAGCCCGCTCGAAACGCCTAGGGTACTTCCCACAGAAACCGACCCCCTTGAAAATCACTTATTTGGAGAAAAATTCAAATTCCTCGAATGTATGTTGGTTCCGGCCAAAGTTTATATACCAAAAGATAGCTCCCAAGCAGCCCGTTCAGATGCCATCAAAATCATATTCAAAGCCTTTTCCTTTTATATTTTATACCCTTAAGACCTAAAAAGGCAAAAATGGGCATATTTTCCATACCAAGTCGAGTCGGACCCGATTTTTTTATTCTCTAGTCTAGTACTCTCTAAAAATATATAAACCGGAGCCCGGCTCGAACTTTATCTCTGGGACCTCCAACTTTCAAGAAAGTGTCTCTTAAATAAAATTATTATGTTTTATATATGTTTTTATCGTTTTATTCGCGGGTTAAAATTGATTTCCTGATAAAAAATCTTTTTATTTAACTATCACGATCCAGAAGAATCGAAACAAAATTTAAAAACTTAACATTTTTAGAAAGAAAATTTTGTGTATAACATAAAAAGTCAGGAAATTTGATATCTTTGAAAGCCAATAGGTTGTAATATTTCTAAATTTGTTAGCTTTTATTATTGCTCAAATTTTTGAACATTATTTTTTAACGCGGGTATACAATTTTGCACTAGAATTCATTGCCGAGAATTTTTATTTGACTAATAGTAAAAATTTTAAAAAATAAAAATTTGTGTTATTTTATTTCTTGTAAAAAATGTAGTGGTTTTATCCCACGAATGTTTTTCATTCTTTTGTTTTTGAATAATTACACGTTGCAACAGATCGATAGTCACGGCGCGCAAAAATGACAAAAGTTTGGAACTCTGTAAAACCGTGTTATTTAAGTCCAATATTGGGTTGTTCCAAAAGTTTTTACACTTCACTTTTCACTTTTTTCAATTGAAAAAAGTGAAAAGTGAAGTGTAAAATCTTTTGGAACAACCCAATATCATTTTACGAAAGGATTCGATACGACCGAAAGCGTCACAACTTTTCCGACTTTTCAAAAATTTATAAGTCCTGAATAGGGTTGGCGGGAATGGAAATCATAATCGAGATGGAAATTCCCAAAATCGAGAAATGGCAAAAAATTTTAAAATCACCTTACGTATTTTTTCGATAATTTCCAAAATTTTGGGCAAAAATATAAGTAGAGAACCAAATGTTTTTTCGAGTTTTTCAAAAATTTTACAAAAACATACAAGAGGGGGGGGGGGCACAAGTCCTCGCCAAGGGGGCAAAAGTCTTGACATTGTCAAAAACGCTGAAAAGGTGTTTTCTCGTCCAGAATTGTCGAGAAAACACGTTTTTAAAATGTCAAGAATTTTGCCCCCCCTGTATGTCCTATGTTTTTCGCGCCAACAAGCGCGAAAACTTTTGTTGAAATCCTTGAGGTAAAGCAAAAACCAGCGCTGCGGGCGAAATTTTTTTTGAAAAATGCCCATTTTTAAACTGAAATGCATAGGAAGCGAAAATTTTTAGTGAAAAAGATGATTGTTATGAAAAAAAAATTTTGGGATATTTTTTAGTGAAATTTTGGTCATTTTTAGTGGAAAATCAGAATTGGAGACCATTAAATTTTTGAAAAAAATTCTCCAAAATTTTGGGAAACATGGGAGAAAAGGGCCATTAGAAAAAATTTTTCGTTTTTCAAAGTGCTACTCCTCCGCCAAGTTAACAGATTTTGAGAAATTTTTTCGCAAAAATGAAGGGGGAAATCTAGCTCTGTAAATCGAATACCTTGGTGTTAACACCAAGGTCTCAGATTTTGCAAATTTTGCTTTCTTGAATAAAATGTTGGTGTTGTAGAGCT
>OZJO01001573.1:0-10621 GCA_900406225.1 Acrobeloides nanus
TTTTTATTGAAACGAAAACTTTTTATAGGTGGTTATACAATAGTTGTAGGGTGGATCACCAGCTTTCACTTGAGCGGCCAACCATCTTCCAATTCAATTCCTACGAGGAGATATGCCCATTTTACTAACGACATCCAATTATCAACATGGTACAAAGTTCAAAGGCCACTAGCTCGAAATTTCGTTTAGTAACATTTTTTTATTTTAGCGTATTCGTAATCAGCATAGCTGGAAATAGTAAAATGGGCAAAAATTTCAGTCGGTATTCGGAGTGTTAAACAAAAACATCGAAAAGATGGACAAAGATGAAGGGGGTCAGCACTTTGACTAGCTAAAAGTGCATTTTTGGTTCTTGAGAAAAGAAAAAATTCTCGGAATTAGGAAAGCCATTGCGTAAACTTTTTTTAGCACCATTACAAATATTGATGAATGGGTTTTGTATATGAAATATTTTATTTCAAATTGAATATCAAAATGCAAAATCGATTATGAATGTTTTCAAATTTTGACTAAAAATTTGGTCGCCAAAAATTTTAAAAATCATACTTTCATCAAGATAAGACTTGACTCCCCCCCCCCCCCCCCTCCCCGGTATTCTTTGTAAGCAAAATCCCACAAAAGGTCTGTTCTTTGTAATCCATTTTTGAGCATAACCCCGAGGTCTAGGACAAAAAATAACGGCGGATTCGTGTTCAGCATCTAGAAAAACCCTAGGAACGTCGAACATTTCATAAAAAACCGAGTTTTATAGCGTAATATCAACATTTTAAACTTAGGGTACATCTTTGAGACCCCAATTTTTTAAAAAAGTCTGGATATTGACACGAAAACATGAGTTTCGCTCAAAAAGACCGATTGGATCATATTCAGTATACACTCTTACCCACTACTGAAAAAAAGTTCATCGAAAACGAGCGAAAAATGCCGATTTTCGATATATTTTTTGGGCGGCAATAAATTACCGGTTTTTCTCTAATACAACCCCCGGGGGTTGTATTTTTCGATCCATCTCTAGAGAGGGGGTTGTATTAGGAGGGGGGTTCTATTAGAGGGGGTGGTTGTATTTTTCGATTAAATTTTGAAAAAATTTTGGGCATAATGGCCTTCACTTATGTTTTTTAAAAATTTTTGTACAAATTTTAACAACTTTTTCAACAAAATTCTAAACATATCAACAATAATTTTTATTTTTTTAATAACAAATAAAATAGAAAACAGAACAAAGGAAACAATAAAAATTAATCCAAGGTTAACGAAGTATCGCTGAGATAACCATTCTCTTCGTCTTGTAACAAATCGACTTCATCGAAAAGATTTATAAGACTATCCGTCTCTTTGGCCAAGCGAGCTTGCTGCAATAGAATTCTTCCTGTTGGGATTGCTCCATTTGCCTTGAAGCAGTGTATTTCATTGTCTTCGGAGCCGTCAACTGCATTCGTTATTCCGCAGGCCTTAAAAAAGTTTATATAACCTCTTGAAAAATTAACTGACTTTGAATGATTTTGCAATACATTCGTTGGGTAAGCCCTTCCACGCTTCAACAATCCAATTCAAGTAGATGTTCATCGAAGGTGGTCTAGTGTTTCCGCCTGGAGTTGTAGTTTTTTTCCCATGCATTTTCCAGTCGTATATTGCTGCTTAATCTTAGCCTTAAAGGGGGCATTCCAGCTAACATCGGGGGCCTATAAAAGCGCGGTTATAAAAAAGAAAAATAGAGAAACCTACTTGAACAAATTTGGTGCATCCTCCTGGAACAACCGCAGTGTCAAGCTTGATATTTTTCAACTTCTTCGTTTCGTCACTTAAATGGCAACGGAATGAGTCCCACACCAAAAGTCGCTTGTTAAAGAGGCCTTGACCAAAAACTACTAAAGTGTAAAAAACACCTGTAACGTTACTGTAACGTCAAACATTTATTCAGAGCCAAAAAAAAGTACCGGGTACTGAGAGATTTGACCCAGGACCAAACATAAAACAAAGCAGGGATGTTGTAGATAATTTTTAGTGCCAACCGGAGAAATGCGTCGGAACAAAATTTTTTTCTAGAGCCATATCTTTACATTTTAAGGGTGTCCCGAAAAAATTCACATTTTACATATAAAAAACATATAGGAACTGATTATATGGTTTTTATATGGTTGTAAATTACTGAACTGGTCCTTTAAAGGTTAACTCGTTAATTCTGGCTGGGGTATCGGCCGGCGTTCAAATTGGCATATCTCTGGCAGAAGATTTCTCGATGCGTTTTTTTAAACCCATGCTTTGGCACACGTTTCGCACTAGTTTTCACGTCGAAGCTCACCCAGAATAAAAGCTATTTTCTGGAAAACACGCATCTGTTTTTATGGAAAATTTTAAACATAAAGTCTGGATTTAGTATGACTCAAAATCAATTTGCTGATATAAATAGTTTTTTTACGATTGTATTTATTTAACTTAAATAAAAATTATTTACAAAATGTAAAATCAGTATTAAAATTAAGATTATTGAATAATAATTCTTTCGGGATGCCATCCATGTTTACTTCACCAAAAATTGACATTAAAAGGTGCAAGTCGCTTTCCAAATGCCAAGCTTGCTAAATTAACTTTTATTTTAAAATAAAAGTTTGGAGATAAATGTATACCCAGTGCGTGCTAGGGGGCACTGAGGACACGTGCCCCCTCCAAAATCCGAAAAATGAAAAAAATTTCCTAATGGTTCCCTTTATGTTTTTTGTCCAGATTTTTTGAAAAAAAGCTGTGCCCCTCATAATCTAAAAAAAGTATTGCTCCCCAAACCTAAAAAAGAATCGTGCCCATTCCAACCCACAATCCTAGCTACGCCCTGTGTCTACCGTAATTTTAGGTATAAGCAATAAAATGTTTGACTGCTTTCTGACTCTTTCTTCTATTGTAATTTCTGGATTTTTTACTGCTTGGTAGTCCCATAGAGCATCGATTAACAGTTCATTCATTCGACGGCAAATTTCTGATCCTTAAAAAGAATAGTTTTTCCTTGCCTTTAGAATATGATTACGATATACTAAGGACGGTATTGAAATTTTTTACGGGCCTAAAATGGGCTAACCAAGAGCGTAGGTTTTACGGCACGTCCTAGAGAAGGAGCACAGAAAACACTGCCTTACCTTTATCCGAACAACTTTCACCATTTTGAAACAGCAAAATAGTCATAAATAATGAGATTTCTTTGCTATCTAGATCTTTAAAAGGATCGATGAGAAGTTTAGAATAATAATGATGTGCGTCAGAGTTGATGCTAAAATATGACTTTTTTTGCTTTTTTTCGCCCACTAATAATACAATGGATTATATTCAGGTATAATGTCCTTTGGCGCATAAGCTCCATTACCAAAGGGAAATCCATCTATCAAGCCTAATTTTATAATAGCGTCTAAATAAAATAACCAAGAGGTTGTTGCAAAATTATGCCGGAATAATTGACACTAAAATTTTTTGATTACTTTTGCACTGGCCAAATTTTTACTTGGTCTTGAATTGGAAGTTGTCGGAACTGAGGTATCATATTGGCAAAATCAGCAGCAATGACAAACGTTCGGTACCAACAATAGCTAATATCTTCTTTTATCATTATGCGTTCGCGTGTCCATTTAATCTAAAATGGCAATTTTTATAAAAGACAAAGACAACGTTCATATATGGGCAATTCCCGCTATGAAGAAAAGTATTCTCACATGGTGAAGTGGCAACCGACCCACTTCGCACAAAAAAACAAGTGTTCAATCCCGACGAGGCAAAAATTTTTCTTGGACGATTCAAAAAAGTTTTTAAAGGGAACTCAGATAAAATTGATCGTATAATTTTTTCATTTTATTTTTTCTCTTGAAACACTATCCAATGAGCCATAAGGTCGAGGTTTTTGGTTCTGGAAGGGAGAAAGAGATCTATTAAAGTAAACACTACAGAGCTCAAACAAGATCAGCGCAAAATTTTAGATCGTTTTTGTCATAGGAAACATACTCTTGTCCTAGGAGCCACGAGTTCAGGATTCCTTAGACCATTTTCTAGTGAAATATGCCTTCCATAAGCTTTATCCATTTCAATAATCTCGTCTTCAGTAACATTAGCATAAAGTGGATCGTAGTTATCTTCACACATTTTGCTCACTGAATATAAGAAATCTATCAGATTCATGCTTCTTCTATGACGATCTTCGTTAGAAATATTAACCGAGTGACTTGTTTGAACTTGAATTTATTCATAAAGTTTTTATGCTGACTTTTTATTATTACCTGGCCTAATTTCTTCGAGTTTATCTTCTTCCCTCATGTTATCAACTAACTGGCTTTTGTTGGCGTCTCGTAAACCTAAATAAACCGAGCTACACAGGCCCCCGATGAGGATATCCTCCTCAATTTTGGGTCCATGAGTGAGTGGGTCAGGGGGAGACTCATCCTTTTGTCGATTTTTTTTACCACCTCATATCTTCAGCGGGGCCCATGCGGTGATCCTCCCTCAATTTTAGATTCATGAGTGAGTGGGTCGGGGGAGAAGACTCCCCCTTGCCGACCTATGGCCCATACGGATCCTTACTTTCTTCACGCATTCCAACTTCTTTACATTTTTCTAAACGACACGCTCGGCACCGATTTCTTGTCACTAAAATTTTTCTCTGTCTTAGTTTAAAAAGTTATGGTAATACCTTTGTCAATAGAACAGCTTCCATCGTACTTGCACTTATATAATTTTTCTTCAACTATAACTCTTCTAAAGAAGGATTTACATCCATAACCTAAATTTAAAAAAATAAAGATTTAATAAAAAATTTGCCTTACAACTAATAACGCCATAATGATTCCTCACATCTCTATCATCCCCACAAACCGTGCAACAAATTATTTCTGAAGACATTATTATTTAGAGAATAAAAAATTACTTAAGACATTTTATAATTTAAAAAATTTGACATATGCAAAAGAAGAGAGTATATGCAATAAAATCTATTTTTCTTTCTTTACTTTTTCTTTAGTGTGTGCATATGCACAATATAGAGATCACATATTATCGATTATTTTATCACTTGCCACTTCACGGTGGTCCAAACTTTGCACACAAGTTGAAACATCTCCAAAAGCGCATTAAAATGATTTGCTTTCGTTGCAAAACCATTTTATAAATATTTTTAGGTTAGCTTAACATGTTTTTGAGGAAAAAGTTTTGAAGCTACTTCGGCTGGGGAGACCCGTCAACATGGTCTCAAAACGTATGTTAAAAATCTAAAAATTTGGAGCAAGTTCCCCTGGTTCCCGCCACTTAACGTTGACTAGACTCGGCAAAAAATTTTTATTTTCTTTCAGAAATTACTCATTTAGGGGTAATTTTATGCGAAAAATTGATTGTGCGCACTTCCGCAACCTGAAAACTGCAGAAAAATGGTGAAAGTTTGCCAAAAACGACCACGCAGGGATGCAATTCGATTTTCTCGAGAAATGAACAAATATCCCCTCATGCATCTCTGCGTGATCGTTTGTGGCGAATTTTCACCAGTTTTCTGCAGTTCTCAGGTTGCGGGGTGTGCGCAATCGATTTCCCGCATAAAATTACCCCTAAATGGGCAATTTCCGGAAGAAAATAAAAATTTTTGCCGAGTTTAATTAATGTTAAGTGGCGGGAACCAGGGGAACTTGCTTCAAAAATTTTGTTCAAAAATGCGTTTTCTGGGGTAATTTTACATGAGTAAAACGATTCTGATGTTATTTTCACGTCTCGAAGATTCGATATTTTAGCTATATATAACTAAAATATAAAAGTTGATCAAAATGTCATCTTCAGAAAACACTCATTTTCACAATTTCTGAAGCATTTGGCATGAAAATAACATCAGAATTGTGTATCTCATGTAAAATTACCGCTAGAAAGCGATTTTTTAAATTTTCACAAAATGAACATTGTAGCAATTTTTTATAGCTAAATGAGACGAGCAAAGTGACACCAAAATTATCCAATTTGTTATTGTTTTGGGTTATTGAAACGAAAATTCTGATTCATGTTTTCGTTTCAATAACCCAAAACAATGTTCAAATTGGATACTTTTGGTGTCACTTTGCTCGTCTCATTTAGCTATAAAAAATTGCTACAATGTTCATTTTGTGAAAATTTAAAAGATTGATGCAAAAAATTCAAAAAAGTTTGTGTATTACAACGAAGAGCTTGTGCACAAATTCAAATTTCACACGCAATTATCTCGGAAACTACAACGATTAAGAACATGCCGTAAAAACAAAAAATGCTCCATTTTTCATGATTTTCCGAATATATCATTTTTTCATATGGTTGTAAATTACTGGACTTGTCCTTTAATATTATTTTTGTTCAAAATAAATTTATAAATGTCAAAGATTCATTCCGAATGTAAAAATTAAGTATTAAATTTTTAAATTTTTCATGCGTCTGTAAACAATTAACAAAAGCGTTATTAATAAGAATTAAATAAACTTTTCCCACGTATAAATATAATAGCCTACAGACATTACTTTTTTATTCTTGGCTATATGTAATAACATTTTTTAAGAATTATTATTTAATTTTTTTACAGTAAGAAAGGTTGAACGCTTGTCTGTCTTTAATATCCTCAATTCGGAATTCTTGCTACGACTTTTACTTTGGCATCTTTCATGCGAGAAAAAATGATGATTTATTTTTTACGCTATATCTGTTGGACCAATATTTGAAAGATTCGCATTATCTTTTTCTGTAATCATCGATACATGTATAACATTGTATATTTTAAGGTCGTATAGAAAGGGTTTAAAAAATCTTTTTAAAATAGTAGGTGGTTGGATTGGTTTGGTAAAAAAAACCAACTCAACTTGAAACTATCGAATGGACTTAACAGTAGGGTTGGTAATTCCCGAATCGGGAAATTTCGGGAAAAATTGTCTTAACTTCTTATGGTGAACTCTGCGTAGTTTGATGCTTTTGGAAAAAATATTCTTCAGATTTTTCTGCATATTTTGGCTCTATCCAATGTATAGGTGGACAAACAGACAGGGGTAGAGGGGGTCTGGTGCTGGGTTGGGTCCTTAAAACTTTCAAAAATTTGCTTTGGTTCCCCTTATGTATTTTTCGAAAATTTTCCAAAATAAGAGGGGACTAAAAAAAAGATCCAACCCGGTCGCTCCGATGCCGGGTTGGTCCTATTTTTGGACATGAGTCATGGAAGCGTTTTCACGCCTCGGGAATGCGCAATCGATTTCTTGCATAAAAATACCCCTATAAGGATCATTCTGAAAAAATTATGAAAAAAATTTTTTTGTCGGAGATCTTGTCGCGATGTTTGGTCACCCTTTAATGTAATTTGCGAAAAATTAATCATTTTCTATGAAATATGCCGTAATTCACCAGTTATGCTTTCAACATAAGAACTATGAATTGTAATGCACCAAACATGTTTTATTTTAGAAAATATAGGCGAACCCACAAAAAGGGATATAGTTTCTCCGAGAAGATGCTAAATAAAAAAAATCTACTTCATAGGTCGGCAAGGTGGGGGGGGGGGGACCCCGATGAGGTGGTCCCCACTACCTCAATAAATTCGGCTAAGATTTTAATAAAAATGACCTTTTTTTAGCTTGAGATTCTGACACCCAATTTTTATGGACCACTTCATATGTTCAACGGGGTCCTTGAGGTGGTTCCCCCTTCAATTTGGACCCATGAGTGAGTGGATCAGGGGAGGCTCCCCCCTTGCTGACATATGATCCACTTTATCAAATTAAAGATAAACAAATATATGGTATAAATATTATTGTGAACATTTTCTTTGTTTTATTGCCTAATTTTCTAAGCAAAACCCCATTTTTGTGCTGCACATCGATTTATATGATGTTCATAGAATTAATTAAAGAGTAATCAATTTTAGCAAATTACATTGAGAATACCATACAAGAATTCATTAAAAAGTAAAAAGTACACATTTTCCTACCACCATTCCAAAATTCTATCGAAATTTATTGGCGTCATGAAAATAATAAATCTTTATTTCTTTCTAATATCTAGTTATCATATCAGTAAAATGATTTCGAACGGATGTACAACGCCGTCTAATACGGCTGAGCTAATTTTTGATAATAATACCGTTGGGACAGAACTTGAGCGTACAACTTTTCCGGTGGGGGAATGTTCTTGTGGTAATATGACACGCTATTATTGGAAGCCCATTCTTTCTAATGAGACAAACCTTTTGAATGATGCTTATGATAATAGAAGGTAAGCATACAGGGCGTTGTAAGATTTTTTAGAGAGTTTTCTAAACTTTTATATTTTTTAATTTTCCTCTAGATTTTCTAGATTTCCTATAGGTTTTTCTAGGTTTTCATAGATTTTCTAGACTTTCTAAATTTTCTATATTTTTTTAATATAATTTTATAGACTTGCTATGGTCATCAACACCTACTATAACTGCAAAAATTTTTGCATTTGTGATGAAGACCAAAATTGTTATCAACATTTTTCTCAAGATTGGCAAGCCAGAATAGAATTGATTCCTTATTGCGACAATGAAACTTGCTATATGTATGCTAAAGTGGATGAATATGGACCTTATGGATCTCTAATAACTCTAAATGGTACCAAATTTGGCGGTCTTTCTAATAACATTTCATGGACTTTTCGAGATAATAAAAAACTGATTCGAGCATATTCTGTTTCCTGTAATGGATGTGATGATATACAAAATGTCAAATGTAGCGGAGAAACCGAAGTTGAGCCTAATAAAACGATATCTAGGTATTTTTTAAAGAATGATTTTTATGGATTTTTTAGATACAATTACACCGTTTATAATAAGACATACATATATAATGAAATTTGGGATTCTTATCAAAATCTAAGTGATAATAGCTCATATATAGCAATTGCTCGAGGTTGTGCGAACATTTATCGCGAGCGAGAATTTTATGATATTTGTATTGAAGCGAATGCTAGAGAGTATAACAAGTTGAAAGAGAACACAACTAATATCGAAGAATATTTAAATTTAAAATGTATACCTCCACCTAATTCTGTCGGCTTAACAATAGTTGAGTATTCATATGGTACAAAGCTGGAACAAACAGCATTTCCCATTGCTAAATGTCTTCAAAGTGAAAGAGAAAGATATTTTTGGAATGCTATGACATCGAAAGATATAAAATCTTTAAATGATCAAAAGATATATGATGAAAATAGGTTGGTTAGTTAGTTGTTTTGAGTCAATTTTCGGTTAAAGGGGGTGCAAATTAGGGTCCTTTCTCAAAAAATTCTGTTTGAAAAATGACTTTCTAGGGGTAAAATAGTGTAAAAAATCGATTGCGCATATCCCCGTCGCGTGAAAATGCTTCCTTCACCTCGTTTTCGCAAAAATAGCACTATTTTAAATTAAATAGTGCTATTTTCGCGAAAACAAGATGAAGGAAGCATTTTTCGCGATGGGGATGTGCATAATCGATTTTTCATCTTATTTTTACCCCTAGAAGGTCATTTTCCAAAAAAAAATTTTTTGATAAAGGGCCCTAATTTCACCCCTTTAATAGAAAAGCTGAGTAGGAGGAAGTAGCTGGTATTAGGAAAATTTCCTTTAAAAAAATATACAAAAAATCTACGTAAATAAAGATTTCTTCCAACTCGGCAGTTCTAAAGGTTGTGGGACACTATTTCCCGGCGTTACTTGTTCCCGTGGACATTTGTTCACCACGTCAGGCGAAAGTTGTAGATTTTTCGAATTGTGTGCAATAAGCATAGCGCAGAAGCAATGCGCGTTCTTTATCATGCTCGCTGGTTTGACTCCCACCCTCATCCATATTTNTAGATTTTTCGAATTGTGTGCAATAAGCATAGCGCAGAAGCAATGCGCGTTCTTTATCATGCTCGCTGGTTTGACTCCCACCCTCATCCATATTTTTTTGCGTTTTTTCAATTTGCTATATTGTTTCATAATTTATCATTTCTAGGGGTAATATTATCGAGGAACACGATCTCGACGTTATTTTTGCATGAAAATCTATTAGAAACTCGTAAAAATTCATTTTTATTCATATTTCAACGGGTGGGGGATTTGAGCTCTCACATATGCACAACGACACTTGCGAATCCGACTTTTGAGCACTCGATTTGTGCGCCTCGATATATGCGCCTCGACATTTGTGCCCCGACATTTGGGCCCAACATTTTCGCACCCGACATGTGCGCCCTCTTCCGTTTTTAAAATTTTCGACCTTTTTGAGAAGGTGGGAGTAGAACCAGCGAACAATTACATGATGAAGAGCGTGCGTTGCCATTGTGCTATGCGTATTGCACGCGACTCGCAAAATCTATAACTTTCGCCTACCGTGTTTACCGTAGATAGTAGATATGCAAATTTTACTATTTCGGGCAACAAATGTCCATGAAGAACAAGTAACGTTGGAAACAAGTGTCCCACAATCGTTCTAAAGTTAAATAAGAGTTATGGGACACTTGTTCCTCGCAAGTAGTGGCTATGCAAATTTTACTATTTGTGGGGAACAAATTCCATTGGGAACAAATAATCCACAACCAATTAAATGTATATATTTTTTACAATTTAGACTTGCCATAATCATAGACACTGCTGAGAATTGTCAACAGTTTTGTATTTGTGATG
>OZJO01001577.1:0-12203 GCA_900406225.1 Acrobeloides nanus
GGACTTGCGCCAATCGATTTCTCGTGCCCGAAAACCCCCGTGTACCAAAAATCAGCCAATTTGGAGAAAAAAAATTTTTTTCGAGAAGCGTACTGGGCGTGCACCCCCTCCCCTTTAAAGGACTTGTTCGATTTGTGGAGTTCTTTCGGCTGCTCAAGTTTCGCTGAATCTTTGCCTTGATCTTCCAGATGTTTTCTGGCGTTCTAGCCGTGCGTTTCCTTCCTCTTCCTGGGCGATCTTCGACTGTCCCACGTTGAATTGCCTTTTGCACGGTTGCTTTAGGGATTCGCAGATTTTTAGCGATTTCTCCCATAGAGTCACCATAAGAGCGCATTCTTAAAATCGCAGCTCGCAATTCTTTCATTTTTAGCTCTAAAAAACACAATTACAATAAATAGTAGAACTAAATCTGTGAAAAATAAGCAAATAAAACGTTTATCGAATCGTATACGTAATTTTGTGCCACCCTGTATATATAAGGATTTAGCAAACATAGCTTATCCATGAGTAGAAAAAGCCCTATCTTGGGTTCCTTGAGAGCTATGACCCTCAACAACCACTCGTTAGGAAGAAGGTACGCTGACAGAAAGTATGCTGAATACGATCCATTCAGCCTTTTTGAGTGTAAATCACGTTTTCGTGTCAATATCGCGACTTTTCCAAGTCTGTTTTTCAAGATATAGTCTTATTTTAAAATGTTGATATTTCACAATAGAAATCGATTTTTGACCAAATTTTCGACTTTCCAAGAGTTTTCCTAGGCGCTAAACAAGAATCCACCAGTAATTCAGAGCTTTTTTTAATGATTTTTTATTATTTCAAAACAACATTTTTATTTCCATTTAAACCTTAACAAAAAATAACAATTTGAATAATTTAAAGGACCATTTCATTTTTGGGGAGTTGATGCGATATGATAGAGCACAAAATTTTGAGCATTTTTTGCTTTTATGGTACTACTTGGAAATCTAACAGTTAAAAGTTATGAGCAAAACAAAATTATGAAAAAATTTTAAACGAGTTTGAACATTGAAACGAAGAGCTTGTAGATCAACCAGATTGTTTATTAAAACATATTAAATAAAACATTATAAAATTCAAAATCCTTGAATATTTAAGAAAAAATAAATACAGCATTTTTTATAACTTATCGAGACGAATAAAATGACACCAAAACTATCGAATTAGAGAAATGTGGGTTATTGAAACAAAAGCCCTGATTCAGGGGAATCAGGGTTTTCGTTTCAATAACCCAAAACATGGTTCAAATTCACTAATTTTGGTGTCATTTTATTCGTCTCGATAAGTTATAAAAAATGCTGTATTTATTTTTTCTTAAATATTCAAGGATTTTGAATTTTATAATGTTTTATTAAATCGTTTTAATAAACAATCTGGTTGATCTACAAGCTCTTCGTTTCAATGTTCAAACTCATTTGAAATTTTTTGTTTCATTCATAACTTTTACGGTTAGATTTTCAAGTAGTTCCATACAAGCAAAAAATGCTCCAAATTTTGTGCTCTACCACATGGCATCAACTCCCAAAAAGTGGAATGGTTCATTAAAAATAACAAAAAAAACTCACACTTTTTTGGTATCTTGCAGGAAAATTTTGAACCCTAAGAGACAAATATCTTATACACGTAATCAAGAGAGAAAGTCGCTTAATTAAATTGTTATAAAAAGTAATATAATGACCGATTTCCAAGATAAAGAATAAACAATGATCACAGTATAGGAGCTCATGCATAAGCAACATTGGCATGTATTAAGTGGGTACTTAAGTTATGGATGCGCTACAGGAAAAAGAACCGGGCCGCCCGTATGGCCTGCTAGCATTCACCACTGAACCACCGATGATGTGGTAGAATGCTCGCTTTCTTTCGAAAAATCTACATTTTTAGAAAATCCTTAGAGGGTCATGACAATGTCGGAAATAAAATAGATAAAACGAAGATCCAAATAAGATCAGTTGATGAAAGCCAAATATACAACAACCTACATGAAAAAATAAGAGATGATTTCACTCTAGATAATATTGCTGGCCGACCAAATAAACATGATTTTACTGACGAAAATTTTTCCGTTTCAATATAAGAAAAAGCGTTGTTTTTGGAATCAAAGTATGTTATTTTCTCAAATTTTCGTGCCAATATACAACTTTTCTTGAATCCAAGGGATTTTAAAAATGTCGAATTCGGGTTCCCCGCATGTATTTACCCCCTAAAGGGATCATTTTCAGAAAAATTTTTCACGTGAATGGACCCCAATTGTGTAGTAGCTCTCAAACTTCATGTTTATATGGTCGCCCACCCCACCACAAAAAACACGATATTATCATCAAATAAGTTAAAGATCACTTCGATCATGATCGTGTTCTTTCTTTGCTTCTTCATCATCTTTCTTGTCATCAGATTTTGCAGATTCGTCTATATTTTCTTCCTGTTTTTCCTCTTCTCCTTCTTTATCTTCTTTGGTTTCTTCAGTGGGTTCTTCTTTAGTTTCTTCAGTGGCTTCTTCTGTAGTTTCTTTTTCTGTTTCATCAACCGATTCTTTACCGGTTTCAGGAACTTCGACCTTCGCTTCTTTGGTCTTATTCTTTTCAGCCTCTCTAGCTTTTTTCTTCGCCTCTTGCTCAGCTTTTAATTTAGCCGAGTAAAATTTATTAAAAAGATATTTCACTTCTCGTTCCAATGTTTTTGACTAAAATTTTGTGTACGAATTTCAAAACACATTATCATGTTACCTTATCCTGTAATTCACCAACTGTAAAAGCAGGATCTTCGTTGAGTTGTAATTTTTCTTGCGCAGTAGTCTTATTTTCAAACCAGTCTTTTGTTTCGGTCAAAACTTTCTCTAGAGTAGAAAGCTCGGTTTCGGAAAATAGTTCAGTCAGATTTTTAAACAATGCAAAAGTTCCTTCGGAATCGTTTAGGAGTTTAATCATGTATTCAACATGCTTGGGTCGTTCCTAAAAAAGGGGTTAAGCTTGCAACAGCATCTGTCAAAATTCAGATTTATTTGAGTGTTTTGGACCATGATTAACAACTTTCACAAAAAAAATTTTCCAAAAAGTGGTATTTTCCAAAAAAGCGAGTACAAAAGAAAAAATTCATATTAAATTATAAGCAAAATTAAAAATCCGCGTTTTATCGTGAGCTTGGCTCAGTGGTAGTGCAAAAGTACAGGATTCGAATCCCACCTACGTCGAATTGATTTTGAAGCTGATGGTACTCATGGAACTTTTTTGAAAAATTTTTTTGTAGAAATTGTTAAGCAAAAAAAAACACTCAAACCGAAATTTTGAAAGAGTATTCCCGTGTTAATAAATGTATAGATAAGTGGGGAGGGGCTCCCTCTATAAATGCATAGAAGAGGTTCATTTTTTAAATAATCTTTGGAGGTAGGGTCTGGCCAAAAAATTGCATGAAGGGGGTATACGCTCAACGCCAAACCTCGTGTTGCCTCCTTCTTGACTTTAATTTCTTAATCATAGCATCAAGTTCCTTTTTACGATCCTTAATATCAGAGGTGGGAGTATCCGGTGTTACATCATCTTCAAGCCATGTACTAAGTTTATCTTTTGTTTCACGGATAGCAATAAGCTCTTCCGCTGTGCCATATTTGATGAAAGTTTCCTCTTCGAGTTTCGATGCAATGTCATAAACAGCGGATTCAAGTGAATTTAATGCAGCATCACGCTCGGCTTTAGCTTTTTCATTCTTTTCAAACGTTTTGAGTCTAAATTTTTGAGGGGCTGAAAATTTTTGATAGCCAAGTCTTACTGTGAGGCAGCAGATTTCGTATCAATAGATGTCAGGGTTGAATCCAACAGGTCTTCAGATAAGTTCAATGCGATTTTATTAACTTTCAATTTGGGTTCTTCCTAAAATTTTATACATTTAAAGGACTAGTCCACTAGGAAAAAGTTGTATATATTCGGAAAGTTCATAAAATTTGAAGTATTTTTTGTTTTTACCGCATGTTCTGAATCGTTGTAGTTTTTGAGATAGTCGCGTGTGAAGTTTCGTCTATGTATTACAACAGTTCATGTTTTCGTTGTAATAAATAATCCAAACTTCATGCGTAATTATCTCAAAAACTACAACGATTCAGAAAATGCCGTAAAAACAAAAAATACTCCAAATTTCATGAACTTTTCGAAATTTGACTAAAGAATTCGAAAAAATTGAAAACAATTTTTTTTTAAATTCTAAAAAAACAAACTGAAAAATTTGAAAAAAATAACGTTAGATTTCGACTGACCCTCCGTTAGAAAATGTGAATGACCCAATATGCGAATTTTGGTATACAAACTTTAAGTACCTTTTTAGTTTCATTCTTTGTAGCATCAACTGTTTCATTCAATGGTTTGGAATCGGTTTGATTAGTTTGATTGGTTGTTTCAGTTGTATTGTCGGCGGTTGTTGTATTCGTTTGTGTTTCTGGTGTTTCCGGAGTTGGTGTCTCCACCGGTTCTCCAGCTGGCTTTTCTTCCTTGGATAGTTCCTCTTTCGACTCTTCTTTAGTTGTATCATCGCTAACTTGATCCTTCTCTTCATCTTTGGATTTTGAAAAGAATGAGCCTATTTTTCCCATGATGTCTAAATTGTGAATTTTATGGTGGTCAACTTTTTTGCCTACTTGAAAATGTTGAATTTGAAGGTTGTTCCTTTTCTTCCACAAGAAGTTCGGCTCTTTCAACACGTACGATTCCATAAGAGTCGGTGTGGAAATGTGCTTTGACACCTTTGAACACTGTGTTTTCGTCTTTGATATTAGTCTTGTATGCTTCAGAAACACCTACTACATTCACTTCACTGATGTTCAAAGATCCGAATTCACTAAAATGGCTTGAATTCAGTAAAGATTGGGGGGGGGGGGGGGAATTGACTACCAAAAAAAATGTAAAATTTACTCCTGCTTTAGTGGTGTGACCAGATCCCAGAGGAATTTTGGGATGTGGGGGGAGGGGGGAATACGGTGTACCAAAAATCCAAAAAGTTGAGATAAGATCAAATCAAAAACAATGTTGCCAATCTACTCAGTTCACCGAGCGCTTCAAAACGAGTACCATATTATGATGCTGTGATCTTAAAACCCCATGATATGAACTGACTTTTGAGCGCGGGATCGAACCCGCACCTTATGAGTGAAGGCTGAGGCTTTAGCCATGGTAAAACCCTATGATATGGCACTCGTTTTGAAGAGCTCGGTGAGCTGAGTGAACGTTTTTCAAAAATCTACAAAATCTAAAAAGCGTATACCTTAGTTGTTTTTCGGATAAATGCGAAAGCGATCCATAGTTGACATTGAATTTGAAATCATCTGTGTGTGATGTGAATGAAATGATTTTCTTGGTTGTTGGATAAAGTGACTTGTAGGAATAAATCGTTCGATGGATAAGTTTTTCGGTCTTTGGCTTCGCTTCATTATCTGATTCAGTAACAAAGCTGATAAAATCGACCTAGAATTTTGAATCTACAATTGAAAACACGCCCAACTCTTACTTGAATAGGATAAAGCTGTAGTTCTTGAACGGCGAATTTTTTCACTTTAAAACCTTTGCTCAATGCGGCAGCCTGATAAACAGCTCCAATAGCAATAGCTTCATCCGTATTCAAAAATTTACTTAACTCCTTTCTAAAAAATTTTAATACATTAAAAATTCAAGTAATATTTCTACCCCTTAGCAAATTCTTGTATCAGTTGTTGTAATTTTGGAACTCGTGTGCCTGCTCCCATCAATACTATTTGATTCACCTAAAAATACGTATTTTTTTAAACGATGTGCAACAAAACCTGGTCAATAGACAATTCAGCCATTTTGAGTGCATCGATTAGGGGTTGAAGAAAACGAGGCTCTAATTCTTTTGCAAGATCTTCAAGTTGTTGTCGGGTAACTTTTACTTTGAAGTCTTTATCTTCAAATAAGCTTTCAATTTGGGCAAAGTGATCAATATTTGCTGACAGAACCTGAAAAATGAACGGATTATAAAGTGATTTAAAAAAGCTTAAACAAAGCCTAAGTTGGTAGAGGAAATCAAAAGGACAAAATTTTTGATATGTTTAAACTCTAACACACCTGTTTAACTCGTTCAGCTTCTTTGAACAACTTCGCCATAGCTCTCGGATTCTCGGTGATATCTTTTTGTGTCTTGTGCTGTTTTCTGAACTCGGCCAACAAGTGGTCTCTTAGTGCTAGTGTTATATCCAAACCGCCCAAAGTTCTATCATAACCGATTCCCAGAGGTACCATAACTGGATTTTGTTCTTTTGAGTCTTTTTCCTTGGCTAGGCGATATTCTAAGATTGTAGCACGGGTTTTTGTTGCACCAATGTCGTATACGAGGAGGGTCTGTGCTTGTTCGGTGATTTCTTTTCGCCGGAAAACGCCATAGTTGAGACCGGCTGCTAGTCCATCACTGAGGAGCTAAAAAAGAAGGGTATTTTATGGTTAAAAAATTTTTTGGCTCAAAATTGTTTTCGAAAATCGATTTTTTGGGCCTAGCACAGCAAATTGATGTTTGATTCCATTTTGAATTTAACACGGAAATACTTTTTCAAATTTCCGGTATATTCTGCTATTTTTAGCTATTCTGAGAAACATTCAAAAAAATTTTTGAAAAACAGTTGTTATTTATAAAAAGAAAAAAATTCATGTTAAATTATAAGCAAAATTAACAATCCGATTTTTTATCGTAAGCTTGGCTCAGTGGTGGTAGTGCTTCAAGATTCGAATCTAAGGATCTCGGGACGAATCCCACCTAAGTCGATTTGATTTTGCCTGCAAAAAAGCATGGTTAGACAACTTTTTTTCAAAAATTTTTTTTTGTTTTAAATGTTACTCAGAACAGTTTAAAATAACAGAATGTACCACAATTTTTAAAAAGTATTCTTGTGTTAAAAAATCGATTTTTGGCTCAAAATTGAGACCAAAAGCTATTACAAACTTGTAACAAATTCAACCCAGCAATTTCAACTGCCGTGGTAACCGCTTTCCTCTCAGCTTGGTTAAAAAATGCCGGTATTGTTATAACCACATCTTTGACCGGTTGACCAGCAAAAGTCTCTGTTGTCTCTTTGGCATTCCATAAAACCATGGCTAATATAGTTTCTACAGAATATGTTCCATTGCTAAAATTTTTTTCGTATAGATTTTCGGGCAAATTATCATCAGCTTACTCAGTTTCGAACAACACGGTTCCTCGAACATCGTCCGGTTTTAATGTTATATGAGGAAAGATTTTTCTATACCGATCCACCACTGGGTTATCAAACTTTTTTCCCAACAAATCCACAAAGTATGAATATGCATTGACCGGATGTTTAATACCCTAAAAATAGTTTCTTCAAAAAGTTATGAGGTTGGGGCAATGAAGTAAGCAGAAGGTTCGGCGGCTCTATTGCAGTTTGACCGTCCTTTCAGCCGTTTAATCGTCCCTTGCAGATTAACCGTCCTTTATATTTTTGACTGTCCTTTTAATTAATGCAGATTTTTTAACCGTCCTTTCAATTTTTTTATTACTCAAAATTTTTTTATAACTTTATTAATGAAAACTGTTAAATAATTCCTAAAGGTTAAATATAAAACTTTCCATTTTTCTTATGTCATAAACATAAAACTAGACAAGTTAATTTGGCTTAGGTTTAGGCCTAAGCCTAGGCATAAACATAAGTATAAGCCTAGACCTAAGTATAAGCCTAAACCTAGGCCTAAAAAATATATTGGCCTAGGCATATTTGATGTGATCATCAAAAAAATTCGTAACCTACCAATTGAGCTGCCGAATCAGAGAAAAATCTTTCACCATGTCTAATAGCAACAATATTTGGCGTTTTCCTATGTGATTCTTTATTTAGTACAATTTCCATGGGGACACCAGGCTTTACTAGACCAATCTTCAAAAATTGTGATCCAAGATCGACGGACATTGCCGCTAATGCTGATTCTTAAAACGATGGTAGAATATAAAACATTTTTGGTGCTTACCTGATATCATAAATACACTACATAGTAATAGAAAATAGAATATTAAATTTCGGGCACCCATTATTCCAGAATTGGTAAAACAACTAAAAATAAGATGCTTGAAAGAAATTTTTGGAAAAAAGAAAATTAAAAGAAATTAGACCTCAGAAAAAAAGCAAATGCTAAAATATAGTTAAAAATTAGCTAAAAAATGAATTTTTGGGTAAAAAATATCCTAAAACAAAATTTTAAGTCAACAATAAGTATTTTTGGTTAAAATTTCTTGGTTTTTGACAAATTTTTGGTCAACAAATAATTATTTTTTATGAATTTTTCCAAAAAATCGAGACAATTGCTTTTTTCGGCTTTAAAAACAGCAAAAATGCCTGAAAAAAGCAAATTGCTGCGAAAATGGAAACCCTTCCACCACCCCTACCCTGTCCAATAGCTACACAGTGGTGCTTACTCAAAAGTCAACGTCAGCAAATCTTTTTTTCTCCGAATATTCAAAACCAGACAAAATTTGTATTAAACGCAACGTCAGTTTATGACAGTATTACAAATAGACAAATTTTCTTTGCAGTATGAAAAAATTTCAAACAATAAAAGAGATTTTTGAAAAGAGGAATTTGCAAAAAAAGGTTTAAAGACAAAATCGGAGTTCGAAAAAATGTTAATCGATTTTCTTTACTTGTAGGAAAATCATGATTTTATAAAAGATGGGGTAATCGTTTTTTAACCCGTAAATCATACAAAAGGACTAATGGTCGAAAGAGTCACCCGAAGATGCTTCTGCTTGGGTCACCAATGTAAAATTTTGGATTTCTGTGGGATCCTAACTGCAAAACACTAACCTTTTATTTTCACCCAAGCGCAACAAATTTCCACTTGGTATACGCAATCGGTCTCGTAGCTTGAAAAAATGGCCGAACGCCTGGAATATTTAAGAAATCTAAAAGAATGAGTAAAATAATAGCCGTGCTTCCAGCACAAAATAACAATGCGGATTTTTTGCAGCACAAAATAACAATGCTGATTTTTTGTCTTGAAGTGAACGCAGGTAACAGTTTTATAAATTTTCTTTATTCAATTTAAATTACAAGACAACAACAGAATTACACACAAAGTAAAAACTGCAATACCAAAAACGGCAGAAAAAATAAGATTGTCCTATCAAAAAACATTTGAAAGAGGCAATTACTAAAAGTAGTAGCAGTAGTTCCCTGAAAAAAAGTATTGTATTTTTTAAAGTTTTATTACTGCTACTACCGCTACTACTTTTATCAGGGAGGGGGCAAAAGTTCCGGGACACCTGATAAAAGTTCGGGGACACTACCCCCCTCGGATTTTGCGTTTTTCGGTGTTTTCAATACAAAAAACGCAAAATCCGACAGGGGTAGTGTCCCCGAACTTNCGAACTTTTGTCAGGTGTCCCCGAACTTTTGCCCCCCCCCCCGATAGTAATTGCCTTGAAAGAAAAAAACAAGATCGAGTTGGAATATAATTAAAAGGGTTTTTGTTGTAATATACAAACAAATTCAAAGAGATTTAATTGTTGGCTTCTATTCTTCACAACCCCTCGGGATTTTCTATGCGGGGAATCGATTGCGCGCATTCCCAAACCCTGAAAATTATTCCCTGATTCAGGGAAGGGATCGGTATATTGAAGCAAAAATTTTTATATTTTGTTATATAGCCTTGTTTCATATTTATAAATCTTTTAAAAACAATTTTTCAGTGTTTATATTGTTGTTGTAAATTTTAAGTATGGGTCATTCGTTCGAAGACCATCCTTTTATCGAGTTGTGAAGAGCTCTTCCTAAAGCCCTTCAGCATTATTTGACCTCTGTTCTCGCAAGAATTTTTTCTAAAATTATCCTCACGATACGAGTTGTGAAAAGTGTCCACCAATGTGCGGACATGTATCTTTTTTCATAGAAAGCGTAGGAGAGACACTTGTCGAGTCGAACACGAGGAGGACTGTGTAAGAAGATGTGTCCAACAAGTCCAAGCTCTCTCCAGAAATACCCCACAAAAAAACAACTTTTCTTCGAAGTTTCCAAAATCGGAGGTCGGAATGGGTTTCCTCGATTGCTGCACACAAAATTGTGGCGATATAGCACTAGACTCCCTAGTGGATGGTCAATGAGTA
The DNA here is from genome assembly GCA_900406225.1 of Acrobeloides nanus. NCBI lineage: Eukaryota > Metazoa > Nematoda > Chromadorea > Rhabditida > Cephalobidae > Acrobeloides > Acrobeloides nanus. Next base: position 10,126 of record OZJO01001577.1, read on the forward strand.
AATAAAACATTAGGAAGCGGCTTCTTGCGAGCGACAAGAAAAAGATTGCGGTACTCGAGATCCCAATGTGCACAAAAGTGAGGGTGTTGAATTTATCTGCTTTGATCCTCAACAATCGCTATTTGATGATACAATGTTTTGAATAGGAATTAAAAATACGTGAATTTCATTTTTTAATTTACAGGATGGGCTAAAAAGGTGTGGACTTTTGTGATTTTTGGTACCTTAAATTTATTTTTCTAAAATGCAAGGAGTACAGGGTATCCCTAAAGTTCGGGTACACCCTAATTAATTTCATGAAAATTTTCTTCATGGCAGAAAACTTTTCACAAAAAGTGATGTTCTACAAAGTTGTTCGTCGTGATCTCAGGAACAACTTTGTAGAACGTCTTTTTGTGTGAAAAAGTTTCCTTTCATGAAGAAAATTCTCATTAGGGTGTACACTGAGCCATACGGTCGCTTACCCTGGTGGGATCGAATCAGCGTATATAAATGCTAGTATTTCAAATTAAAAAAAGAAATGATAAAAATTCTAAGAACAATGTTATGGGGTCTCTATTGATAACTTTTTTTAAATCTATCAAAATAAATTCCCTCTTGGGATCGAACCATCTACCATTTATGTACAGAGGCTTGCCACTTCACCATGAGTGATTAGTTTTTTCGGCATAAGCTCTAATGGAACGATACGAATGAAACAACATAATGGAACGAAACAAATTCAGGGTTTTCGTGTCAATATTCAGGCAAATTCAAACCCGTTTCGGACAATTTCCGGACGCCATCTGGAAATGAAATCGTTTCATTCGTATCGTTTTATTTGATCGTTTCGTTTCATTTGAGTCTATGCCGTTTTTCATACCTGGGCAGAGGCACCATATTTTTCAAAGATTTGCATTTGTTAAAGGGGGCAACGTCGAAGATTTTACGACCCTACCCCCCCCCCCCCCCCCCCCCCTCTTCGAGTTGATGAGAAAACAAAGGTCTCCAATATTTTTACGAGGAAGGGAAAGGGTAGACTTGAATCTTTTACGATTTCTGGACCCCTGTACCAGTTTGTTTTTTTTCTTTTCGCGGAAAATTCTCTATGGCTTTATAAAGTTTGGTAAGCGCTATAAGTCCAAATGACGACTCAAAATAGCGCATTTATATATTCGTGACACTCTTCTCAAATTTTTACACCTTATTTTGTACAAAAATTTCACACCTAAAGCGTGTCATGTATCAAATTTCTTCCACTTTCCCGTCGATCTTTTGATGCCATTCTTGTATTGTCGGCTAGTACAAAAGCCTATTCCTTCTTATCCCCACAAAACGTCACGACATAGATATACATACATGCACCACAAAAGCGCCTTTTGACCACTTAATAGAACTGGATTCTTGTAGTTGGTCAAATTTTTTAGTATTAGTTTTATATCTTTGTTGTATCTGTCTGGAATTGAACAAACAAAAAAGAATAATCTTGATGATATTCTTAATCAGTTTTCGTATCATTACAAACTTTTATATAAGAGGATGACGTCACAGGGAAGAAAGAAGTGATAAGTGAGCTTGTTTTCAATTTTTTCTGTTAGTGTCCATTTATTTATTCGATGATTAAGTAGTATTTTTGATGATTGTTTTTCAAATTAGTGAATTTAAACGCCAAAATTGTCATAGGATAAAGATAATTGAGAAATAGGTGATAGAGAAGAGAGCTAGTAAGCTTAAAGGACCAGTGCAACAGAAAAATCGATTTTCTGGAAATAAGCCTATCATGTAGAACTACATTCACTGATCATTTTTTATTTTTACACCATAGGGCGTAAACCTCATTTTCATGGAGAAAAATTGCAAAAAAGTGAGGTGCCTGGGGACAGTGCAAAAAGGAACTGTCCCCGATGGGGATCAAACTCGCCACCTCTGGTGGCAAAAGCACAGCGCTTTGCCACTGCGCTACAGATGACATATAGTTTGTTTCAAATTTCGGGCAAAAAAGTTTGATACCGCGTAGCAAAGTGATAAAGCTCTCGCTTCGCACTCCGAAGGGCGAGGGTTCGATCCCGGAGGTCGAAATCAGAAATATCATAATCCAA
>OZJO01001582.1:0-26133 GCA_900406225.1 Acrobeloides nanus
GCCAACTTTAAACGCGATTATCTCGACAACGGTAGCGATTCAGAATTTACTGTAAAAACAAAAAATGCTCCATTTTTCATAAATTTTCCGAATATATATAAATTATGGTAAATTTCGCTAATTTAAAGAATTTTCAATTTGTGACCTTCTACTTTGTTAGCGATTTTTACATTTTTTGGGGTATGACTTTTAAAAAGTAACTTGGCCATGGATATCGGCCAGGATTTCTAGTTTACGAATCCGTTTCGAATGGCCAGCTTGCTATCCAGGAACATGGCTGAAAATATTAAGTTTTACATTTTAAGAAGGTAAAAAGGGGTGATTTTCACAAAGATTGCATTGTAACTTTTTTTTCTACCGAAAAGTATACCATGATGTTGATATAAAAAATGAAGCTTGTGATTCCACCTTTCCATTGGCACCAAGATCATAACTCTAGCCTCTTTGGTTCTGGAGCTATGAGCTTCACAGGAAAGACCATTTTTCGCATATGACAAAAATGGCACCCCCTCAGTATCTCGGAACCTAATATGGAAACCTATGATAATTTTGACATTTTTGGATTCAGCATAGTCGATAACCTAGGATATACGTCGGTTTTAAACAAATCTGAGTACTTTTCGTTTTTTTGTACCTCCTAAGGGTCAATTGTTACAGATAACCTCTTTTAAACTTTCAAGGGGTACCGTAAAAACAAAAAATGATCAGCAAAAATTCCTCTTTCTTTTAAAAATAAATTTTCGAGGTCCTTTCAAAAGTTCAGTGGTCCTTTAACGCATACGTTGCGTTTTGGTAAAACGCGTGCGTTGGTGCTCGTCCCTGCCCGCTACCTTCCACTTGCATAGCTATACAGTCAACTCTCCATATAGTGACACCCTCTCCAATTCGATATAGTGAATTCGCCAAAATCGAGGTTAAATCAGATTCCTTCGAGCGACCACCTTTTGGATAGCTAATTATATGAGGAATATTTTGAATAAAAAATAATTGAAAAATCTATTTTTTCGCCGAGTTATAGACTCGATATAGTCACCCCTAGGGATGTCACTATATGGAGAGTTGACTGTAATCTATTTTTAAAAGATAAATTTTTAAGAATCTACTTCTTAATTTCAATAACAACATTTTTGGTGTCGTCATTTTTTTTGGTATATTCCAAACGACTGATAAATATTGCAAATCGTATAATAGAGACGTATAAAAAATTAATTAGACAGGCGCCGATGTAATCTGCCACATGGCAGCAGATTACATTGGCGCCATGTGACAGATTGCATACTCACTATTTTATGATGATGTAAAGAATTGACCGTCAATTAAAGCCGAGAAAGTCTCAAAAATGTATTCACACTTCACAGAAAAATTAAAAGTAAAGTTAATAAGGAGGTGTGATATTTCCGCCGGATTCTCGAAAAAAATTTACTTCTCAAAAATTTTTTCTGAATATTCTTGAAGGGGTGAACCATTGGGGGTCATTCTCCGAAAAACATTTTTCTCGATTTTTGACCTATATAGGGGTAAAATCATGCGAAAAATCAATTGCGCTTAATCCCGAAACGTGAAAACGCTTCCTTGACCCTGATTCAGGGAAGGAATTGGTGTATTGAAGTGAAAATCAAACATTTTCGAATTTTTATTGATTTTTGCTTCAATACACCAATTCCTTCCCTGAATCAGGGTCAAGGAAGCGTTTTCATGCTTCGGGATTGTGCGCAATCGATTCCCCCGTCTAGAAAAACCTAAGAATCGACGGTTTTCTCATAAAAATCCGAAAATGTTTGATTTTCTCTTCAATACACCCACCACTTTCCCTGAATCAGAATCAAGGAAGCATTTTTACGCTTCAGAAATGCGCGCAATCGATTTTTCGCATGATTTTACCCCTATTAGGTCAAAAATAAAGAAAAAATTTTTTTCGGAGAATGACCCCCAAAAGGAGAATGGCTCCCCCTTTAACCAATTGCGAGAAAAATTTTTTGTAGAGAACGTCGAAAATGTCATCTCTCCTTTAAATAAATTAATATTAACAAGAAATAGTGGCGGAGTATCAGTCAGGGATTTTTAATATTTCGACACAAATCGAGAGATAACATGATTATAAGACTGTGTACAAATTTCTTTCTCATACGAGGTTTATGGTAGGTTTCAGAACATAAGAAATGCTTCAAAGAAATTAGTCACTATATGCAAAAAGTTAAGAACGAGGCTGAGATTCGAACCCAGACCATCAGAGACAAAGGCGAAAGCGCTACCGAATGCGGTGAGCACGAAGCTTTTGGAAAACGTCTATAAAAACTAATACAACGATAACCATTTTTTTATTTCATATTTCATGTGAATAAAAGTTATAAGAGATAATTCGAAGCACAAATGGCGCATTCGATTGCGCTTTCGCCTTTGACCCTGATCGTATGGGTTCGAATCCCAGCCTCGTTCTTAACTTTTTGCATATTGTGACTAATTTCTTTTAAGCACTTGGTATGTGCTGAAACCTACCTTAAACCTCTTATGAGAAAGAATTTTTTACACGTGTCTATTGATTTGTGTCGAAATATTGAACATCCCTGACTGACTTCGCGACTATTCTTTGTAAGAGGTATCCTTATGGATTTTCCGGATTTTAAACAAGGTGAAAGGGTAGGATCGAGGGTGGAGGAAAGAGTAGAACATATTTCCTCATGAAGTCACTAGTAACAACAAAGCTAATATTACCCAATTGAAAATAGATGATCAAAAATCGGAGGAGTGCTAATAAAATGATTTATCAAAAATTATTTTGACTTTTTAAATAAAATTTTTGATTATTGACCATTTAGTTATCACAATTCGTATTTTTTTTCATCTCATCGGAAATCATACGATTTGGTCATTTAAAAATTTTAATTTTTGTACCTATTTCTTCATAGAACAATCTAGAAAATATTTTGATTTCAATGAAATTTGTTATTTTTACTGTCTTTTCAATGAAAATTTGTCATGTTTACTGTTATTTGTTTTTATGGCTAACTTTTTAATGATAATTAAAAACATTTTTAGCGGATTGATATGTGACATTTGAATACTTTTTTGACTCATTTAGGTGTGGCCAGTATAAGATAACAGCAAAATGATAACCAACATCAAATTTTTGTTTAAAATGCTTTTTTTCTTAGTATGAGAAAAATTGCATCAGTATGATAAAAATTTATAAAAACAAGTATGAATAATTATCATCAAATTTTTGCTGCAAAAAGATTCGATTATAACATTTATAAATATCAACCGAATAATGAAACTGCTATTTTTGGGGCACTAGGCCTTTCCTTACCGTTACGGGGTTTTTTCGAGGCGGTCTTTCATTACGGATGGCTATAACTTTTTATGACGTTGTTGATTTTAATACAGTAAAAACACAGATAATCTCCAACGCCTAAACTATATGCCCTGTCCCGTTATAAAATCGAAAGTTCCATAAAAGCTTGTTTGCTTTTATGAAACCTTTTACAGGAGTGTCACGAACAAGCTTTTATGAAACTTTCGACTTGATTTTGTTCTTTTAACATTCTTGTGCGATTAGGCAAAAACTGATTCATCTTTGTAGCTGATGCAAAAAAGTGTGCTGAATAATCAGAAAACTTTGTGCCCAAGAATGCTAAGAGATCAAAACAAGTCGAAAGTTCCATAATTGACAGCTAATGTCGACCGATTGTACTAATCATAACGAATGATAATTCACAAAGTAAAACGTGTTTTAGCATAGTTATCACCGATGCAACGTCATGCGTGCATTAATCAATGCAATTAAGCCTTTTATTAGGCAAAAACTGATTCATCTTTGTAACTGGTACAAAAAATTGTGCAAAATAATCAGAAAATTTTGTGATTTGGAAAGAACGTTTGAAATGTTACCAACTTCAATTGCAGTTATGATTGTTGATCGGCATTTTTGGCGGGATCGCCCGCCAAAAATGCCTAACACATTTATTCTGTAACTTTCTGAACAACTAAAGACATTTATACTAATACAAACCCCTAATATTCATTTATTTATAAAAAAAATAATAGATTATATCAGAGATTCTTTATACTAAAACTTGATACTTACAATAAAACCGCTCGTTAGGGTTTTATTGTAAGTATCGTAGACACTGCCACTGTTTTGTCGTAGACACTGCCACAGCTGTCATAGATACTGCCTGTCGTAGGCACTGCCTATCTTCGACACTGCCACTGTCTGTCGTAGACAGTTCTAAGCTTCAAAACACTGCCTATTAAAATTCTTACAAAAGAATTTCTACATACGCAGAAATTTTATACTAAAAAACATTTGGAACAAGTTCCCCTGGTTGCCACCACTTAACGTTGACTAAACTCGGCAAAAAAATTTTTTATTTTCTTCCGGAGATTACCCATTTAGGGGTAATTTTATGCGAAAAATCAATTTCGCGCACTCCCGCAATCTGAAAACCGCAGAAAAATGGTGAAAATTTGCCAAAAATGACCAAGAAGGGATGCATGGAGATACAATTCGATTTTCTCGAGAAATGAACAAATATCCCCTCATGCATCCCCGTGTGGTCGTTTTTGGCGAATTTTCACCATTTTTCTGCAGTTTTCATGTTGCGTGGGTGCGCGCAAAGGATTTTTTCGCATAAAATTACCTCGAAATGGGTAATTTCTGGAAGAAAATAAAAAAGTTTTTGCCGAGTTTAGTCAACGTTAAGTGACGGGAACCAGGGGAACTTGCTCCAAATATCTTATGCTAAAAAACCCCTTAACCGATTTTTCTCAACTATACCACCAATCTCAACTTTCTATTCGGACACTAAGAAAACTTTTTACTTTAACACTTTTCAATTTGACCGCTAGATTCTGAGAACGCTCGTACAAACAAACACAACCGTACTACTGTTTTAAATAAAATTTAAAAAATTTTTACTCCAGTTTATTGAAGTTTTAATGTGGTTTAAAATTTTTTATAAAAATAAATTTTTTTTTGTTCAAAATCGGCTACACTATACGTATTTGTTCAATTGTATTTATATTTAAGAATTTAATCACAAGAAATCACAAGAAAGTAATGAGAAAAATTAAGATCACAAGAAAATACTTGTGATACAAAGACAAAACAACTTGGTTCAATATATGATAATCGCTTATCAGTCAATTTGAAATGGACAAATCAAAGTAAACAAATCGCTGAAATTATAATAAAATTTACAAGGGTTTTGCACTAACAAGTAAAGGTCCTCATGTTGATTTCTTCGACTTTGCCCCAACATATGCCTCGACTTTATTTGCTCGAATAGATTTTAAATCGACTTAAAAAACTGTTTCTAGATCAGAAAAATACGTTCTGATCGTTTTTGGAGTAAGCCTTGAAAGTTCGATTTTCGACCCCCACTGGACTCGCCAGGCCATCCGGGCGTTTTTAATCATGAAGACAAAGAGTTGAGGCCAAAGTTAATATACCATAATTTGCGTCTTTTCACCCTCTGTCAAATGCAAAAAGAGTTATTGAAAAGCTTTTAACCATAAAAAGTTATGACCATTTCTTTGAACCCTAATTTTGATCCCAAAAACCACATTTTGAGCTCTATCTCCCCATAGGAGTGTCGGTCGGAAAAATTTTTTGCGGTTTTTTAGTATTCCCACCACGGGAAAAAAATAGCATATGTTTAGGCGAAATCGAAGAAATCAAGTTCAAAATGTTTACTGTTAGGCTCGGCCTACAAGGGACCTTCACAAAGTGCGAAATTGATTTTTCGATAAAAAGTATCAGAATATCCCAGAGAGAAGAGAAGATGAAGAAGGGTAGGAACTACCAAACGAAGGGCTAATGAAAAAAGTCGCAACTTTTTTTTACGAAAAATCGTGTTTTACGCCAAAAATAGTCGAAAATTAACGATTTTAGTTAAAAAATAATTTAATAATGGACGTATTGTCACTAGAAAAATCGCAGATAGATTACTACAAAGCGGACGCTTTATAGAGACAACTTCGAAGCGATACCTTCGAGCGTTACAAAAAATGTTTCCAAGTCACCGAATTATTCCAAGTTCACCGACATGTTGCAGGCCACAAAATCATTGCAAGATTACAGAATTGTTGCAAATCACCGAATCGTTACAGAGCAGATCAGATCTAGAAAAAATTCTAAAAGGGCCAATTTTAGCTACCTTTTTTAGTGGCCAAACCCAAATTTTTGCCAAAAAAATAGCATTTTTTATTAAAATTTTGCGCTGCAGGCGAAAATTTTCTGTAAAAAATTTCGCTAGCATTTGATTCTCGGTCATCCTAAAAATTCAATATTAACACTAGGGGTCGAATATGCGTCAACGTAATGACAGATTTGTACGCCAATTGATTGACGGAATTGACGTAAATTGACAGACGTCAACGTCAACAGCACGATTGTGGGTTCTGTCAATACGTCAACGTAATTGACAGTCTGTCAATCTGTTAACGTAATGTTGACATGATGTATTTGCGACCTCTAATTAACACAATCAATTTTACTCTATAGTAATGGTTGTTAATTAAGCATTCAAATTTTATCAAATGATAACAAGAATCTTTTGAAAACTGTTTAACAACGATGCACAAAAATCAAAAAGATAACAATATGATTTTCTCCCGTTTCAAATACCGTGATACCTACAAAAATAAACAATTCTTTTTATCAATTTTATAATTTCAAGTATTTTGCCATTACTTTTTCTTAAAATCTAATTAAAGTAATTTAAAAAAATTTTTGTCAAGCATTCCAGGATCTTAGGTTTACAAGCATCGATTACTGCGAAATAAAATGAAAATTTGAAAACTTTTCGTTTCAATAACCCAACTCAATTTTCAAAGTCTATAATTTTTATGCCATTCGATTCGCCTTGGAGAGTTATACAAAAATGCTACAATCGCCTTTTTATGAAATTTTAACATCTTTGTAAAAATGCATTTTTTTAAAAATTTTCGCTTCAATATACAACTCTAGAATCAGGAATTCAAATAGGACCAGGGTTTTTGTTTCTCATTTATCTCTTCAGGGTTAACGAATTAGAATTTACTTCCAAAGCAAAAGTTGATCGCCACAACGTGAACTATCTTTTCCACTTTTGAATAAAAAATCGGTTCAAAAGTGGACTGGTCCTTTAAGCTTAGGCCTAAATCAAAGCAAAAGCAAAGCCTAAACAAAAGCCTAGGCCTAAACCAAAGCCTAAGCCTAAACGAAAGCCTAAACCAAGCTTAAGCCTAAACCAAAGTCTAACTTGTCAGGGAAGTATTTTCAGGATTCAGGAACATACGTGGGCAATGGGGGATGCCACCTCCTGATCGATTCACTCAAAATGCCAAAAATTGAGGGGATCACCTCAAATTTTCAGGCGATTGGTATAATTTTGAGGCGATCGGTATCAATTCAAAAACTTTCCATTTTGAGCAAAATTTTTTCTGAAAGAGTCCCCCTGGGAGGATCGCCTCATCAAAGTGTCGAACCCTCCTACGTGCCCATATATGTTCGGGAATGCGTGTAATCGATTTCCCACATAAAATTACCCCTAGAAATATAAAATTACCCTTAGAAAAATAAATTTTCAGGTCCTAAAAATCACAAAAATCCACTTTTTTACCCATCCTGTACATTATTATTAGTTGTTTTATTTTTACGTTTTTTTTAATTTTTAAAATTTATAGTCACTGATCGTTTGTTGAATATAATATTGAACACCAAGTCGTTGATCAAAAGTACGTATATCACTTTTTATGTATGGTGTGTTTTTATCATTTTTTATTTTTAAAACTCAAATCGTTTTGTGGGTCCACACCTAAAAAAGAAAAGCCAAACATCAACACTTTTAAATATTCACGACTGGCCAAAGTGAGGAAAAAAGGTGACACAAAAAAAACTTGATAAAACGCTTCTTTGCGTTGCTAATAACAAGTTACAAAAAGAATTTCCGCGAATTATAACGGGGGAAACTTTTTTCGATTTTGAACATTTTTTCTAAGTTTGAAAGCAAAGCCGTTTTCTGCATGTGCACAAAAATTGGCATAACTATGTAAAAACTTTATGAAATAATATTGAACACTATGTAAAAACTTTATGAAATTACGTATGAAATGGTGCTTTCCAGGAAAAAACTCGACATTTCAGATTTTTGCCCTGATTTTCAGGGTCAAACTTAATTTTTCATGCTTCGAAAATGCGCGCAATCGATTTTTCGCCTAGAAATTACCTTAAAAAGTTGGTTTTTAGAAGAAAATCGGAAAATTTTTTTCGATTTTTCAAGAATAAGCTATAAATGTTACTCTCCCTTTAAAAAGAAAATTTTGGCGCCTCTCTTCTACTATCTTCAAATTATACAGGGTGGGCTAAAAAAAGTGAATTTTGGTGATTTTTTGAGACCCGAAAATGTATTGCTCTAAAAATCCCCCCTCTAGGGGTAATTTTATGAGGGGGAATCGATTGCGCGCATTCTCGAACCCTGAAAATGCTTCCTTGACCCTGATTCAGGGAAAAATTGGAGTTTTGAAGAGAAATTCGTCGTTTTTCGCAATTTCAAAAACCCAATTTTTCCCTGAATCAGGCCCAGGAAAGCATTTTCAAGATTCGGGAATGTGCGGAATCAATTCCCCATATAAAATTACCCCTAGAAACATAAAATTATCCTAAATTTTCGGGCCCCAAAAAATCACAAAAATCCACTTTTTTTGGCCCACCCTGTATTTTGTGCTGATATACTAATGATAGTGCAACACGAGAAGGGAAAGGAAGGGACAAAAGCACTCACATAAAACAACTAAAGAAGCATGCAAGCGGTTTATGAAGTGATGAATCAAAAAAGGAAAGAGTTGGCGAATTTCATATTTCTTAATATTATCTTGAGCCATATGTGAGTGTGTATTGCTTAATGTTGTTTCGCAAACAGTTTAGCATAAATGGGTTTGAGTCAATAATTTCTATATAATAAATTTCTTGGCCATAGTTTTTATAAAAAAATTATTTCATTTATAATTTTTATAATGATGCAAATAGACGAAACAAGTGAAGGAGAAATGGAGATAGAAGGGGAACAATTTATTGAGGTAAATATTTTAAAATAATATAAATTTTTTCTTAAGCTGCACTCTATTCAACAATTCTATTTCCTACATGGATAAAAAGTAGCAAAAATTTTTGATTTTTTAAAATTTTACCCCTGTATTTTCGAGGTTAACCTCCGAAAAAACCCTCTAATTTTTCGGGGGTTGATTCCGTAATTTCGGGGGTTAACCTCGAAAATACAGGGGTTAGCTTAGAGAGATTTTGTGAGTGTAGGCCCGGGAGGAGGTCGTTAAATCGAATTGGGCGAAGTGTCGTTAAATCGAGATGTCACTTATGGAGAGTTGACTGTAAATTTTAAGTAAATAAATATTCATCTGTTAAAAATCTATATACTGACATATTGATTTTGTCAACTTTTTGAACTGACAAATTTGCAAACATGAGATTTCTTGCTCAAAGTAAACAACTTTGAATATGTTTGAAGTTCAAAGAGATTCCTCACAAGCTGTGAGTGATAAGGAAATTTTCGTGTTTCTCACTGTTTTATAGTCTTTTACCTCTGTATAGTTCTGTGGTGATCAGACATCAATAAATTTTATCACTACAAACATGTTTCGCGAAATTTAATGCACTCATGCATTTCTATCGCGATAAATTTTAAATTTATGCGGTTATACATTCCACAAAATCAACAGTCTTCAGGCTGTGCACTAGGCATCGCGACGCGGTCGTCGCAACGCTAGTTGTTGTCGCGACGCGTGTTAATTGTGTTGTGAAATTAACACGCGTCACTACAATTTCTCGCAACACCATTAACACGCGTTGCGACAACAGCTAGCATTGCGACGACTGCATCGCGACGCCTAGCGCGCAACTTGAAGAATGTTGATTTTGTGGAATGTATAATCACATAAATTTAACATTTATCGTGATGCATGAGTGCATTAAAAATTCGCGAAACATTTTGTAGCGATAAAATTTTTTGGTGAAATGTCTACTTTTTTGTAGTGAAATGTCTAACAGCCTATTTTGTCAGTAAAAAAATTACAGTTTTTTATACAATGTTCAAATTCTAGAAGCAACGTGAACTTACTGTAAAATGTCGTCCTGACAATTGTCGATTAAAAGATGCTGCTTATATCTTTGTTCATGACAGCGATTTTAACCTCATCAATGAAAGGTATCTTAATGCTTTATACAAAATATCGTCTCTTAGACTTTTTCTATGTAGACACAACTCTGATGGTATTCCTTTGAGCTTGGTGGTAAATGGAAAAAGTGCCAACCAAGGTGAGGTTGAACCGGGTGAAGTTCAAATGACAAATTTTGCCATGGAAAAGTTGCGGGCTGATTCTGGAAGCAAAATGAAAATTTCACAACTTCACTCGATTTCTTATCGAGGAGCTAGCTATGTGTTTGTTAAAATCGTTGAGGCTCGAGATATTTGTGAAGATGGTAGGAAGATTTGGAGAGATGTAAATTCGTAAGAATTAGCTTTAATTTGTAAGGGGATAGACTTTGATGTATACTAAACAAGTATTATTAATTGGAAAATTCTCATAAATTGAGCTAAAAAAGAGCAATAGAATAAAATGGGGTTTAATTTAGATCTATATTAAAAGGGGGTGCAAACCGAGGTCCGATCTCGGTCGGAAACATTTTTAAAAAATGACTTTCTAGGGGTAATTTTATGCGGGGAATAGATTGCAACCATTTTCAGAGCGTGAAAATTCTTCCCTGACCCTGATTCAGGCAATTTTAAGGTATCCAATCTTTGTCGATCTCCTAAAAAATCTAAAAATACCCTAAAATTGTCTGAATCAGGGTCAAGAAAGCGTTTTCACGCTCTGAAAATTGTTGCAATCTTTCCCGCATAAAATTACCCCTAGAAATTCATTTAAAAAATTTTTTCCGATCGAGATCGAGCCTCGATCTGCACCCCCTTTAAATGAAACATTTTTGGGTAGCTGCTCGAAATTGCCTAGCAGCGGCTGCCGAGCGGTGGTTTCGAAGCGACTGCTTCCGAACAGTGGCGAGTTTTTTTCAAACAATTCCCACTGAGCGGGGGGGGGGGGGGGGGGTAGATTTAATAACCTCCGCTCTGCGAGAAATGCAAAATTTTACGTTTAGATTTTTGCCATCACAGATCAAGAAACTTGTAGACGAAATTCATGAATATATTCTTTCAAAAGTTCGTAGACTTTTTATTGATTTTGAAGATTTTTTTCATGATTTTTTCCTATGAATGACTCTATTAGGACTAATTTTTGCTTAAAAAATCCAAAAAACGCATTGAAAAAACCTAAAACAAATTTCTTGATCCCTTTCGGGCACTTTTTGACTTCAAAATTTGAGTATTTTGGCTATGCAGCTTATATCTCAAAATAGAGGCCGAATTTTCTATATGGTGTTGTAAAAAAGTTTTTAGTTCACGTTGGAGCTCGCAAATGCGCTAAAGCAGAGGATCCAGAACCTTTTCTAGCCCGAGTTATAGCCATTTTAAAATTGGAAAAAAACCATAAATGTAATGGCTATAACTCGGACTAGGAAAGGTTCTGGATCTTCTGCTTCAGCGCATTTGCGAGCACCAAACGTGAACTAAAAACTTTTTTACAACACCATATTGAAAATTCTGCGTCTATTTTGAGATATAAGCTGCACGATCAAAATACCCAAATTTTGAAGTCAAAAGTGCCTGAAAAAGAGTCAAGAAAATTTTTAAAGATTTTTTCAATGCGTTTGTTGGATTTTTCAGCAAAAATTAGCCCTAGTAGAGTCATTCATAGGTTATTTTAAGGAAAAAAATCTTCGATTCAAAGTCATGTAAAAAGTCTACGAACAACCCAATATAAAGGACACATCCGTTGTTTTGGATGAAACCCGTCAAATTCAAACAATAATTATCGAGCGTATGGACCAATCCACTGAAAGTGAAACCCCTTGCATGGTCACAATAAAAATTGTGGGCATCAAAATGATAAAACCTGAAAAATGGGTATTTCTAAAAAATTCTTTAGGCTGCTCGTCAGCTGATGTAAACAGCGGTTTACGACGTTAGCTGTCGCATTACACATAGAGATTGCGACGTTAGCTGAGTCTTAATGCATTACAACTCGTTGTATTGCAAAACGACTAGTTGTAAAGATATTTGAATTGAGCTGTGTATTGACACGAAAATCCTGAATTTTTTATTTTTTTTAAATACACTTAATTGGTGTCGTTTTGTTCGTCTCGTCGAGCTATAAAGAACGCCGTCTTTGTTTTTTAAATACGTCCAATAATTAAGTGTATTTTTAAAAATGAAAAATTCAGGGTTTTCGTGTCAATACACAGCTCAATTCAAATCGCTTTACAGCGAGTGGTTTTGCAATACAGCGAGTTGTAATGCAGTACGACTCAGCTAATGTCGTGTGTAATGCAACAGCTGACGCCTCAGCTAACGTCGTAAACCCCTGTTTATATCAGCTGACGGGCAGCCTTAACAAATCTATTTTGATGTTTAGATGAGCTTCGGTTTTGTAACAACCAGTACGCAAGTGTATTGTGAAGATGTCGCTACTGCACATAATTTTCTTGATCAGAAATGGGAAGTTAATCAATATTTCATCAAGCAAAAGGAAATGTCAAGAAAGCGTTCTTGTATTAGCGGGTATTTTTAAAAAAGTCTGGAGCTACTTCGGCTGGGAAGACCCAGTCAACATGATCTCAAAACTTAAATTAAAAATTTTGTTCGAAAATGCGCTTTCTAAGGGTAATTTTACATGAGAAACACAATTTTGATGCTATTTTCACGCCAAATTCTTCAGAAATTGTGGCAAAAAATAGTCAAAGAAAAAAATAGACACACTATTATCAACGCCTCTAGATGTTAACCATAGGTCGGCAAGGGGGGAGGAGAGTCTCCCCTTGACCACACTCATGGACCCAAAATTGAGAGGGGACCACCGCATGGGCCCCACTGAACATATGAGGTGGTCAAAAAAAAGGTCGGCAAGAGGGAGAGTCTCCCCCTGACTCACTCATGGACCCAAAATTGAAGGGGATCACCTCACCCGGAGCCTCCTCCCCCCCCTTACCGACCTATGATGTTAACCTTTGTCTTTTTATAGAAGACCGTATATGTCATTTGGTTTGTGTAGAAATTCGACAAACCTTCATAACCCATTGTATCCCTTTCAAAGAGATCAATTGATTAACGAAAGAACTTTATTAAATTCATTCGTACAAGAGATAAATCAAGCCTTAAACTTGCCGATTCAAGTAAAGCATAATTTTTAGTTATTATTATAAATTGATATATTTTTAGCAACTTATTGGATCTGCACCTCTTCTAGTCCGAGCAGTTGACGAAGTTATTGAAGATACTAATTACCCAAATGTTTGACTGTTACAATTTTTTATCTTTTGCCAGCTTTTCAAAAAATGTCAAAATTAGAAGGGGATCTCTCAATTTTTCGGCGTGGCGACAGTTGAGGATGGCTATTTGAGGACGGCCATTTGAGGACAGGACTTTTGGGGACGGACATTTGAGGGTGAGGCATTTGAGGACGGGACATTTGAGGACAGCCATTGGAGAACGGGACATTTGAGGAAAAAAGGTGGGATATGTTTTTTTAGGTCCTAAATAGTACTCATCCTCAAATGACCGTCCTCAAATGTCCCATCCTCAAATATCCGTTCTCAAGTGCCCGTCCTCGTATCAAGTCCTCAAATAGCCATCCTCAAATGCCTCATCCTCAAGTGCCCGTCCTCAACTGTCGCCACACCAATTTTTCAACAACTATATAACATACTATTTTTAATTTTTGGCCAATTTGAAGAGTTGTTTCCAAATTTTCCGACTTGTTGATTCTATGCCTCGACTCCACTCCTCATCCAACTCCACCTCAATTTCTTATTTAGACTTTTGTATCTTGTATATATTATGTGTCTTTTACTTATTTTTAAAAATACCATATTTTATGTTTTAACAAGTAGTGCAATGAATTCTTTTTAGTAGTGCAATGAATAAATTTTTATTTAAAAACCTGTGTTATACATATTTTTAATAGATGGGTATGTAAAATCTCTGATTTGTTTTTAACACATTCGAAACTGCAATGTATTTTTCATTTCCATCCATATTGGACAATTCGTTTTTTCAGCATCGTATAGGTGTCAGTAATATATTGCTGCCACTGTCCCAGGAAATTTGGTTATTTCAAAATGAGTCAAACGACTCAAATATAAGTCGAAACGGACTTTGTGGGAACATTTCGACGCAATCGACGTGGATTCCCGAAAAGACTGGTGCAAAAGAAGCAGAAGAAGGGAGAAATCATGGCTCTTAGAAAGGATGGCATCACGTTGATGAACTGGCATGATAAGCGTCCTGTTATAATGATGTCTACGTGTCATGGGCCTGATACAAACGACAAAGGGAATCCGACTATGGTTGAGGATTACAATTAACGAAGTTATTTGTCGACAACTCTGACCAAATGGCGGCCTATTACCCATTCGTTGTCCGTACGTGTAAATGGTATGTGAGGCTTTTTTTCCACCTCATCACACAAACGTCTCTGGTCAATGCTTACCGCCTATATTGTCGAAGTGCACAGAAGATCTCGTTTCTGGATTTCAAAATCAATATAGTGGAAGCACTTTTGCAACCAGAACCTGAAGTTTCCACTCCAAAAACATCACGGGTATTGGAGGAATTTCCTGGAAAGAAGTCACACACCCAAAGAAATTGCCATAATTGCTACAAAGAAAAAGTGGCTACCGATGGAAGAGAAGAAGCCTGAAGAAATCCGAAAAGAGTTAATACTAGGTGTATCCGGTGTCACAAATATTTGTGTGTGAATTGTTTTGCGAAAAAGCACAAGACTTGTTAATTTTTTTGTTATGTTATCGTGCAGTATTGTTGTAAATGATAAATAAAAAATTTTTAGAGGCTCATGAGATGTTTCCCATCCTCCTGCTCATTTCATGACACTATTAGAGCTTGAAGATTGAGTAAATACTAACAACCCACCAAAAAACTCAATATATACAAATACATGTGGCACAAAAGGGTGTCAGCAACATATTGCTGCCATTGTCCAAAGTGCATCTTTTGTTGGCAGCAATATATTGCTGCCAATGTTTCGAATGTGTTAACAAATCAGAGATTTTATTTTTTTCAAAAATTTTTTCGGAGACTATTATTTTTCAATTTTCTATAATGAATTGGGCGCTTAGTAGAAAAAAGTTTATTTTTTAACTTAATTGAGATAAAAAATGTTAAAATAATTACCAATATTCACTCAAAATTATCAAATTTTATCATTTTTTCTATAAAAACTACTTGATACTCGATGCTTTTTTCGAGTATCAAAAATCGCATCAAATTCAAAGAGTTCGAATACTCGTTACACCCTTATTCCTAAACTACGTCACTTTACGATTTTCTGGTAAACAATTTCATTGAATTATTAAAATTTTTTATCTAAAATATGTATTACGTTTGAATCGTATTTTCATGACGTTCAGTCAGTCTATAATGATAATTCAACACATAAATATTTTTAGTAAAAAATTATTAATTCAAAATTTTTTTGCTTACCATTTTGTAATTTGTATGTTATGACCCAGGATCTTAATCTTTTAATATTAAACGAGAAATGTCTGTTTGTTTGTTTGTTTGTGTTTGTGTCACCGAATTTTGTAGCCTTAAGTCCATATCCGTTAAGAGTTATACCGTTGGTATCGCCACATTGTGAGAAGAAAAATGATACCAAATTTATGGGGTTACGCCCATGGGAAAAATTTTTACGGGGGTACCCCATTTCTGGGGGTGCCCGATCTGGCAAGTTAAGCAACGTTGGGCCATATCAGCGCCAAATTTGTGTAATTCAACGAAAAATTTTGCATAGGGGTAAATTTTTGTCAGGAATCGATTGCGCGCACTCCTGAGGCTTCAAAACCTAAAATGAAAACCAACGTTATTTATTGATGATCAGGGTGGAATTTTTCCACCTTTTCTGAAAATTTTTCCATTCTGGAAATTTTCCAAAATGGAAAATTCCCATTGCCCAACTCCGGCATCCCCGCCGAAATATTTTTGCTTTTTCAATAAATGTTCTTTTTTTGAAAAAAATCGATTTATTTGAAACAAACGAAAAATTGGATAGAAATTGAAAAAAAAATCCGAAAAATTGAAAAAAATTCGAAAAAATCTTTAGCATCAAAGCGAGACCGAGCCCTTGAGCGCCTTCGGCGCTCGGTCTCCTGGTTTGTACTGTTATCCAAAAACTATTTGATTAGTTGATCTACTCATAATTTTAATGAATCATAAACAAAAACTATACGCCATTTCCCCTTCTGACGCATTCATTAAGTACTTTATTATTTGTTTAACCAAAGAACAACAAGGAAGATGCTCCCACTCAACCTAAAAAGGAAACTCTATCAATTAGCTTATAGATTTTAAAATATTCACATTCAACTTCAAAAAATTCTGATCGGGTGTATCATTTTTTAGTATTGGGTTGTTGCATAAGTAATTGCCGCTCAAAAAAGGCCTCGAATTTCAACATTTTTAAGCCGTTTTCGATGAATTTTTTTCAGGAGTATGGAATCGGGCATGAGGAATCTGAAAATAAGGTTTATGTTGCCTGAAAATCAGGGGTTCGTGCCGGAAATTAATTTTTTCAACAGAAGACGCCGTTTTTTAACGGCATTTCCACTTGATATTACTTTTCTTGATGTTAAAACTCAATAGATTTCATCAGTTTTTTCGATATTATTGCATGTGTATCCGGTCGCCCTGTTTCCTGAATTAGGGAAAGTCTGTGTATTGAAACGAAAACCTCTTTTCGTGCTGTACCCCCATGTTATGGTACTCAAACGAAAGCTTTCGCCGCGCCGAGTATGAATTTAACTAAAACACCCTTCTTTGATTCAGGAAACAGGGCGACCGGATACACATGCAATAACATCGAAAACACTAACTGATGAAATTTATTGAGTTTTAACATCAAGAAAAGTAATATCAAGTGGAAATGCCGTTAAAAAATGGCGTCTTCTATCGAAAAAATTGATTTCCGGGACAAACCCCTGATTTTCAGGGAACATAAACCTCATTTTTAGATTCCTCATGCCCGATTCCATACTCTTGAAAAAAATTCATCGAAAACGGCTTAAAAATGTTGAAATTCGAGGCCTTTTTTGAGCGGCAATTACTTATGCAACAACCCAATATAAAAGTGAGTAATATGACTCAAAAAATTTTTCTTTCTCAATTTTTCAAACGACTTGAGTGATAAAAAACTTGTATTAACCTAAACTATATTGGCTCATTTAAAATTTCATAAATTTAAAATATTACACCTAAATCAGTATTTTCTTATTTATAAAGCAAATTGTATTTTTTCCAAGAAATATGAAAGTATTGTGTATAATTTTTGAAAAAATTTTACACGCGGTATGATATGTTGTTAGAATATTTTTGTGCCATATTTTTTATTTCGCATGTTCTCCGTTATTATTACGTCTTTTTGGGAACTATATGAACAAATTGTTTTCAGCAAGTGTTATCGATCTTTGAACTATATGAGCAAGTTGTTTTCAGCAAGTATTATCGTCTCTTCCTCGTTTAGACGAGAAAGAGACTAATCAGAAGACATCAACAAAGCGCAAAACTAGCGACTTTGAGTGTCAACTCTATACATATTGAAATCAACTGTATACCTTCTTAAATCCCCCTTATACTCCTTTTATAGAGCTTTATCCCCCTCCGTCCATTTTAACGACCCTCAAAAATTTTAATAGTTAATGGAATCGACAAATTTTGCTAAAATCCCGTTTTATGGTTGACAAAAATAACTGTTTTATCCTAAAAATAGCTTAAAAATCGAGATTTTTATATAAAAATTTTTGAATTGAATTTTGACTATAATTTTTCTACATTTTTGACAATTCGGCAAGAACGTAAGGGTGTTGGAAACAGGGTGTGAAAAGGGGTGGTACCACCCCACCCACTGGGGGTGGTTCCACTCACACCACTCCTCTAATTTTTTGACTATATTGCACCTAGTTTTTTTCAAAAGTTCAGATTTTTCATGAAACGAGAATGGGCGTATTCGATTCCTCGTTAAAAACTACCCCCAGGGGGTTTAGTGAAGTTTATTTGACGTGCTGAAACGCGCAGGAAACCCAAGAAAATGGCATTTTTTGAAAATTTTTTTCAAAATACCGTTTTCTCGAGTTTCCTGCACGTTTCAGCACCACAAATAAACCTCACTAAACCCTCTTGGGTAATTTTTGACGAGGAATCGAACGCGCCCACTCTCGTTTCATAAAAAATTTGAATTGTTGAAAAAAAATTAAATTTCTGAAAAAATTTGAATTTTAAAAAAAATTTGGATTTTTGAAATAAAACTAGGTGCAATATAGTCAAAAAAATTAGATGGGTGGTTTGAGTGGAACTACCCCACCACCCATGAGTGTACCACTCACTGTTAGTACCACTCGGGATGATGGATAGTACCACCTTTTCGCCCCCTGGTTGTTAAAAAAATTTTAAAAAGTTAAAAAAATAGTTCTTATTTAAATTTTTAATAAATTGTCAGATTGTTGATGTAGGCCCGTTTAACATCAAAAATTTGAGCAGAGCATAAAGGGGGCTTTCGGAAAATTTTTAACTTTTTTTAAATTTTGGATGGGGAGGACTGACGCATTCGTTTCAACGTATCTACTTTTCTGATCGGATGATTTCCGCTACGTTTGTAACAAAACTCAATTGTACTTTTATTGATCAATGATTATTCGATCACAGTACATATGCAAATTAATTTTTGATGTTTGATTATTTCTGTCGATTACGGATGTAAATTTTTGATTTTTAAAAATTTTTCGTG
The DNA here is from genome assembly GCA_900406225.1 of Acrobeloides nanus. Classification (NCBI taxonomy): domain Eukaryota; kingdom Metazoa; phylum Nematoda; class Chromadorea; order Rhabditida; family Cephalobidae; genus Acrobeloides; species Acrobeloides nanus. The sequence goes on from OZJO01001582.1 coordinate 18,901, forward strand.
TTTTATACTTTCACTTCGCATATAAATTTGTTTTTAGAAAAAACTATAATAATTTTTACAGCAGTTTCTACAAAACATGGAATCGAAAGATAGTCCAAAGGAAAAAACGGTTGGTTATGCACAATCTCACCGACAAGGCCTTACAAAAGCAAGCTCGAAAAGTAAGCATAATTTTTTTGGCGATTTAACATTTGACTAAAATCAAAAATCTTCAAAAATTAACATTTGACCAAACGTTAATTTCTTATTCCAAGCCACGGGGGGGGGGATCAAGGGTACCGGTACCCCCCCCCCCCCCACTTTAAGGGCTTGGTACTCTCTTAAAAAATTTCTGGCTACGTCACTGTTCCAAGCAGATAAAATTTATTGAAAATAAAATTTAAGTGTTTAAAATATAAAAAATTAAAATTTCATAGCATGAAAATATTTTACGGTAAATTAATCTAAACAAAAACCTTAAAAATTAATAAGTTTATGTGAAATTTATTTTAACCAAATAATTTAACAAGAACAAAAAATCAACGCAAAAAACGATAGCAACAATATGAAAATTTAATCAAGTTCCATTAAATCATCAAAAAAGCGAGTCCTTGAAAGCCTTGTGTTGAGATTCAATGAAGTTATTTGTGGAAGGCAATCCGGCCATAATCAAGTTCCTTACATTCCATTGTTCGACCGAGAATAAGCCATAATTGTTACCCCCTTTAAAAAATGGAAAAAACTAACGTTAGATATAGGGGGAGGGGATCAGCCAAAATCTAACAATTTTTAAATTAAAATTACAGGGGAGAGGGGGGGGGGTCAAAAATCCGAAAAAAAGAAAACGTAATTTAAGGACAGTCCCTTATTGAAAAATTTTAAAAAATAATCATAAAATACTTATATAAATTTTTTAAATCTAAAATTTTGTCCTAAAAAGCGCAGTGGTAGTAATCCTTCCTTTGTAACATAAGGACACTGGTTCGATTTGAATCGTTTCAAAAACAACAATATTGATAATCAGACAACTGGATTAGATAATTCTTCCTCTATTTTTTGGTCAAATTTTAAAAAGGGTGCACGCCCAGTACGCTCTTCGAAAAAATTTTTCTCCAAATTGGCTAATTTTTGGTAATTGGGAGTTTTCGGGCACGAGAAATCGATTAGCGCAAGTTCTGAGTTCCGAAAAAATTTTTGTGATCCCCTATCGGGATATCCCAGGTTAAAAAATCAATTTTTTCAACTTTTTTATTTTGGCTCCGAATTGCCTGATTTTTTATACTTTGGGGTTTTCGAAAATGGGTACCCTGATAAGAGGTCAAAAAAATTTTTTGAAACTCAGAATTTGAGCCAATCGATTTCTCGTGCTAGAAAACCCCAAGTACCAAAAATCAGCCAATTTGGAGAAAAATTTTTTTCGAGAAGCGTACTATGCGCGCATCTCCCTTTAATTTTTTAGAGGTCAAATGACTAATCGCCATTTTTTACATTGTATATATGTTTTTAGGCAAAATCGAAGATCAACCTGGTGAAAGCAGTGTTCAGATTTTGAATATAAAAGACGGTGGATCGAATATTCAAATAAAACCACCAAGTCTAAATGTAAATCAAGTCGAAGAAAAAGAAGCTTCAATGCCCAATCGTAATAGTGAGGATAACCTCAAAGAAGAAATCCAAATTTCTGTATCAAATGTTGAAGGAAATGTTCATCAAGAAGGCGAAAGGCATTCGGTAATATTTTTATAGACCGTTTCAACCATACGTGAAATGAGGGTTCTGATCTGGACCCCTCCCGCTGCATTTTCTACCGAAAAAATTTTTTAGTAAAAAACAAGGGGGACCAAGGGAAAAAATTCGCGCCGAAGTCCCGAAAAAACTTTTTGACCCTTTTTTCGATTTTTAAGGAAATTTTTCGATTTTTTGAAGACCCCCCCCCCAAATTTTTGAAATCTGGACCCCCTCATTTCATATATGGTTTCAACCCATAAGTCCAAAAAGTTGGGCTGAAAATTTCAACTCCGACGTCGGCATCCCATTTGATCTGGCAAGTTAAACAACATTGGACCAGTCAATGCTACTTTTGAATCCCACGGGTCAAAAATTTTTTGCCCAAAATAAAAGTTGTTAATTAGAAAATGAATAACAACTTTTTAGGCAAAAAATGTTGACCTGAGTGGGATTCTAGCTCGGCACTGTTTGGCCCAACGTTGCTTAACTTGCTAGATCGATGTGATGCAGACTTCGATCTTTACCCGCCCAACTTTTTGGACTTATTGGTTGAAACGATTATATGGTGTTTATATTACTTGTTTAGGAAATGAATTTCGGAGGAAAAGTAGCATCCCTAAGTTCATCACCGGTTGAAGAACGAGTTATAAAAGATTCTTATCAGATGTAATATATTGTTGAATTCTTTTTAATAATATATTTGTTGAATTGCTTTTAAAACTTGTTATGATAAACTAAAATACAAAATTTGACCCTGGTGGGATCGAACCCGCGCAAATAACATGAATAATCAGCGTCCTAGCCATTAGGCCATGCCGGCATATGGAATGTACAGCTTTTTGAAATCTCATCATAACATAGAGTTTAAACGAAACTTCACAAACAAAGGTCTCGACAACGTTAGCGATTCAGAATTTACTGTAAAAACAATTTGCACCATTTTTCATAAATTTTCATAATATCAACAAATATGACAACGTTTCCAAGTGGACTGCTTCTTTAAATCTTTCCAAAAATTTTTCCGAACCTCATCTGCTAGAATACTTGGCAGGTTCATTTCCTTTTTTGGCGAGTAATTTGAAGTGACCCAGCTAGCAGTTTGTTCTCTCTATCCATTATAGCCCAACTTTTATGGGGAAGATCGTAAATAAGGGCAATAAATTGAGTTTGAGTTACATACACTTCTTCAGTGTGCATAAATTCGAATTGAGTTTCATGAAATGCCTCACAAATGGGTCATCGCTTCATGGAAAAGTCGTTTTTGGATTTTGTTAAATTTTTGAAAAATTTGAAGTTTTGAAAATGGTGGATGAAGCAAATAAACCATTGACAGATTATGAAGAAATCCAACCGGCTGATCCATGGGGTCTTGAGCAGCTTATTCCTGAAGATCAAGTAAATTTTTTTAAATTTTAACAATTTTATAAAATTTGATCCGGCCGGGATTCGAACGCGCTCTATAGTCTATTTCAGTGGTCGATAGGAAAAGTTGGATACAGCGTAACGAAGTGATAAAGCTCTCGCTTTCCACTTTGAAGAGCGAGGGTTCAAGCTCGAGGGTCAAATTCTTTTCCACTCATCCAAAATGCACGAAAATTTGTGCATATGGGTGTTTTTATGCGAAGAATCCATTGCGCACATTTTCGAAGGATAAAAAACTCTGCCTGATCCTGATTCAGGCAATTTTCGCTTTAATACAAAAATTGCCTGAATCAGGATCAGGCAGAATTTTTCATCCTTTGAAAATGTGCGCAATGGATTCCTCGCATAAAAATACCGTTATGCAAAAATTTTCATGCATTGTGGATTGCTACAAAGTTGTCAAAAAATGTACCTTTGCCTGATTTTCAATATAATCGTGTTTATTAAAATGATTAGTTATGACACATAAAATTTTATTGGTTTTTTTGCTTCTCAATCAATAAAATTTTATGCTTCATGGCCAATCGTTTCAATAAACACGATTTTATTGAAAATCAGGCAAAGTTACATTTTGACAACTTTCTTGACATGCCTGAACACCACCTTAAAGGACCAGTTCAGTACGTTACAATCATATGAAAAATGATATATTCGGAAAGATCATGAAAAATGGAGCATTTTTTGTTTTTACGGCATGTTCTGAATCGTTGTAGTTTTTGAGATAAGTGCGTTTGAAATTTTAAATTTGTTACAAGCTCTTCACTGTAATACACAAACTTTCTTGAATTTTTTGCGGAAAAATCGATTTTTGCATCGATTTTTTAAATTTTCATAAAATGAACATTGTAGCAATTTTTTATAGCTAAATGAGACGGACAAAATGACACCAAAATTATCAAATTTGAACATTGTTTGAGGTTATTGAAACGAAAACATGAATCAGAATTTTCGTTTCAATAACCTAAAACAATGTTCAAATTGGATAATTTTTGTGTCATTTTGTTCGTCAATCCAACAAAGTAAAGTAGCACCAAAAATTTTCTATTTTCCACCGCCATGTGCCCATTTTATAATGTTTTGTCTAAAATTCACAACACGACTTCAAAATTTAGCCCAAGGAAAAGCTTATAATAAAAGTTTCCAAAAATTTCTCATCAAATTATTGGTTATGAAAGACTACATCTTCTTCTTGCAAATCTCGTTCAAATGAGTCCTGGGAGGGCATGAAACATTATCGGCTTTAAGACACACATTTTAGTATAGGCATTTTTTATATACATATCTTTCATTTTTTGAAGATTTATGGACAAACTTTGTAAAAAAGTAAGATTTTATAAACTAGTAAGTTAGGCTATGATAAATTTCTGTACCTAGTATAGGGCATTCCCAAAAAATTTGCCAGCATGGCGAAGTGGCAAGTTCTCACTTTACACTCAAATGGTCAATGGTTCGATTCCGCTAGAGCAAAAATTATTTTGTCAGATTCAAAAAAAGTTGTTTAAGAAAACCCCATAAAATTGGACGTTGAATTTTTGCATTTTATTTTTTGAAACACTATCCATTGAACATGTGAACCCATAAGATTGGTGACCCTCGTGGGATCGAACCAGCATTCATATGGTTCAGTGGATAGTGTTTCATGGGAAAACAATGAAAGGGAAAAATTCTACAACCAATTTTATCAACGTTTTCCTATAACAACTTTTTTTCGAATTAGTCAAACTAAATCACTCCGTAGGAGGATCGAACCCTCGCCCATTTGAGTGTAAAGTTAGAAGCTTACCACTTCACCATGAGTGATGTCATTTTTTTAGGCGAGAAATGTTCTATATATTAGGTTACTCTAATTTCTGCACCTATGTAGTATATTTCCGTAACAAATCTTAAATTATTTCAAGCCCATAGTCTAGTGGTTAGGACGCCAGACGCACGCACCGAAGGGTCGGGTTCAATCCCACTCAGACCGATTTCTTTTTATATATTTAAAATTGATGAAAATTTTTGCATATGGATGTAGTTTTTTATGAAAAAATAATATCATCAATGTGTATTTCGCATACAAATACATATATGCAAAAATTTTCATCAATTTTGAATAATGCAAAAAGAAATCGCTCCGAGCGAGATCGAACTCGCCTCTTTAGTGATAGCATTTGGCGCCCTAACCACTTGACTATGAGCTTGCAGAAATTTTGAACATGGAGCGGAAATCGACTATAGTATATGATGATTGGGGTAGTGATGGGGGGGGGCGTGCGTGTACACAAAAATGGCCTAATTTTTTGTGCCTATCTAATAAATTTTTAAAATTATTTTGAAAAAATTTTGACCCCCCAAAATTATGCAAAAATTTCATTAATCATGCGAAAAATGAAAACAAATTGTGATAGCTGAATTCCGGCGGGAAAATAGCTGCAAATGGTTTTTATGCGCTCGAGTCAAGTGGCGAATTTTAATCAAAAGGATGCATTTTCCGGATATAACCTCAAGACTCTGGGAATATCCTTTTCGCCTAATCCTTTTTGACAGGGTATCTAAGGTCGAAAAAGCGGCTATTTGTTGTTGTTATTTTTTTGCTAATTTTGATATAAGATAAAAATGCTAGGCAGGTTAAAGCTACCGAAGATTTCGGAGGTAAATTTTGAATATGAAAATTTATAAGGGTCATAGGTCAGCAAGAGGAGGGGGGGGAGCCTCCCCCTGACCCACGCACGCACGGACCCAAAGTTTAGGGGGGACCACGCATTGACCCCGCCGAACATATAAGGTGATCCATAAAAATTGGGTGTCAGAAGACTACCTCAAGCTAAAAAAAACGTCCTTTTTTTGGTGGAGGTGGTGGGGGACCACCGCATCGGGGATCCCCTTCCCCCCCCCCACCTTGCCATTCTTTAATCTTCACCAAAATAACCTTATAAGGGGTTGTCTAAGCGACTAATCGATTGCACGCATTACCGGACCATGAAAACGCTCCCCCATATGTGTTTCAAGCGAAAAAGTCTGAAGCTGGAAAATTTTTTGCGGTAATAACCCATATAACAGAGAGATTTAAAAAAAGTGCCGGTTACATAGCAAAGTGCGAAGTGGCGCCAACTGCACGCATAAGATCGAGGGTCGCGGAGCTATTTCTTTTCGAGTGTCCAAAATCAATAAAAAATTTTGCCTTAATCGGAAATTTGCCGTTTTTGGGACAGCTTGTATCAGTTAAGCTATGATAAACAACTTTTTTTGAATCTGACAAATAAAATTTTCGTCCGAACCCTCGACCATTTGAGTGTAAAGTGAGAACTTGCCACTTCGCCATGTTGACAAATTTTTTGGGAATGCTCTATACTAGGGTACAGAATTTATCATAGCCTAACTGCACAACTTGAAAAAATGGAAAAAGACTGAAGCCGCGATGGGAAAAAAGTGCTAAAAAAATTCTGCCAAGAATGAGAGCTTTTGAAAACTTGAAAAATTGTTAGGAAATCGAAAATAAAGTTTAATTAAATTTCCTCCCATTAAAGTTAGCAAGAGACTTTGTTCTATCAAATACAACCAGAATTAAAGTGATTCGATGGCTAGTTTCGGAGTCTTTGACCTTTCTTTCATCATACCCTCAAGTAGAAAATAGTGTATTTTTCACTAGGAAATCATTTAAAATTCGAAAACGAACTTCAAATTAATTTCCTCCCATTAGAGTGAGGAGGCACGTTGCCTCTATCAAATTCAACCGGTTTTACAATGTTCGGCTTGTAGGGTCTGGAGTAGTGATGCTTCGAAATCTGTTACATTCTAGTCGTGAAAAATGCCATATACAGGATGGTCCAACAGGTACTACGGTGAACATTTTAAAAGATATCTCATCTTCCTGACAAGATTTTTCGACGCGGTTTTTTATGTTGGAGGTGAGACAATTCTGAACATCTTTTATTCAACAAAATTTGTTTATGAAAAAAATTTTATTTTTTAAAGATTTTGAACGTAAATTTTATTTTTTCCGTGTTCCAAATTTTATCACTTTTTAATATTCTTAAAGGACCAGTCCAGTAAGTTACAATCATATGAAAAAATGATATATTCGGAAAGATCATGAAAAATGGAGCATTTTTTGTTTTTACG
>OZJO01001584.1:0-11301 GCA_900406225.1 Acrobeloides nanus
TTTTCTAAGGCTAATTTTTCGAGATAAAAATCTTTTTTAATGCGGTTTTTTTTCACTAGTGAGTTTTTAATATCATAGAATTTGATTCTGAACTGGTTTTGGATCGACTTTCTTATGAATTTATCGAGTTATACAAATGGGTAGTCATGCAACTTCAAAGTAATAGAAAAATGTACCCGAGTAAAATTTTTCAATAATTCTTCGTTTATTCGATAGAGGAGACCTAGTAGTAAAAATCTATGGGATGGTTTGGCGTAAAACGCTCCCTGTGATTTTTTAAGGCATTTCAAAGTTCAAAATTGCCAAAAAAATGTTTAAAAAGTTATGTAGAAAATCACAGCGAACGTTTCAGAAGACAAGCATACGCGCGCATTTGAGATCTAAGGTTATCCTATTCTGTACAAAAAGAATTATTGAAATCGGCTTGAACGTTAAAAAGATATGCTAAATTTAGTAAACAGTCACAGACTTTTTTCCTTTATTATGTATGTTAAAACACACGTGTAACAGCTAACGCCGCTGCTAGCGTCGTGTCCTCGTTGTGACATGCGTTGTGACGTCACAACACATGTCATGACGGCTAGCGTTCACCCTTACGGACAACTCACACGGATCATTTTTAAAAAAATCATTTTTGAAACAATTTTGCTGCGGGACTAGGCTTCCGGGTATGGAGAAACTTTTCTACACATCTGTTTTTTGATCCTCGCCTTTCCCGAAAATTTTTCTATTCAAACGGTGTGAGCTGTTAGGGTGCCCTCGAAACTTATGGTACAATCCCAATACAACACAATTTTTTTAGGTAGGCAGCGTAGTTTCTGTAGGAACCATAAAATCCGGTGAAGGCATTGATTGGAAGCTTTTCCGAAACATTGCTTTGTCTTGGATGGTGACACTTCCCGCTTCTGCTGCCCTTTCTGCTGTGATTATGTTTTTCTTGAAATTCACACTGTAAACTCATACTCAACTAATCTGCTTTAAAGGACCAGTCCAGTGGGAAAAAAGTTGCCCATTGTTGATATTCGGAAAATTCATGAAAAATGGAGCATTTTTTGTTTTTACGGCATGCTCTGAATTGTTGTAGTTTTCGAGATAATTGCGTTTGAAATTTTGAATTTGTTACAAGCTCTTCGTTGTAATACAATAACTTTTTTGAATTTTTAATCGATTTTTGCATCAATTTTTCAATTTTCATAAAATGAACACTGTAGCAATTTTTTATAGCTAAATGAGACGAACAAAATGACACCAAAATTATCCAATTTAAACATTGTTTTGGGTTATTGAAACGAAAACATGAATCAGAATTTTCGTTTTAATAACCCAAAACAATGTTCAAATTGGATAATTTTGGTGTCATTTTGTTCGTCTCATTTAGCTATAAAAAATTGCTACAATGTTCAAGTTATGAAAATTGAAAAAATCGATTAAAAATTCAAAAAAGTTTGTGTATTACAACGAAAACATGTATACAAATTCAAAATTTTAAACGCAATTATCTCGAAAACTACAACGATTCAGAACATGCCGTAAAAATAAAAAATGCTCCATTTTTTCATGTACTTTCCATGAATATCAACAAAAAATGGCAACTTTTTTTCCACGGTCCTTTAAGTTCTAGTCATTTTGGCTGATCCGTTCCTGTTTCCTGCTGTTTCTGTTAGTAACACAATTTTTGTTGTTAATCTCATCGTTTTTGTAAATATTGACTAATTGTGTAATTTTTCCTCACCAGCCCATTTAGAAAAAAGATGCCAATTTTTGTTGATATTCATGGAAAGTTCATGAAAAATGGAGCATTTTTTTATTTTTTCGGTAAATTCTGAATCGTTGTAGTTTTCGAAGATAATTGCGTATGAAGTTAGCGATTTTTGAAATTTTGTGTATTAATACGAAAACATGTACCTGATAGTCTTTACACATAGCGCAGTTGGATAGAGTCTTATTATACTCTTTAAAGGAGAAATGTGCGTCACTCTGTCACTCTGTGAAGACTAACTTTTTTTCTGCCCTATTTTTTTTTACGAAACCTTCTGTAACCCGTTTAGAATAGTCCAAAAAGCCCAAAAAAGTAGGTCCCGACTCTGGGAAAACTCATCTAAGGGGTCTACTGGGGTCAAAAAATTGAAAAAAATGCGTCAAAATTAGAGGTTGTAAGTTTTAACCCCAACAAAATCATTTTTAGGGGTAATTTTGTGCGAGGAATCGATTGCGCGCATCGAAAANATTGCGCGCATCGAAAAATTCTGAAAAAATTTTTCGGGGGTCAAAAAATTGAAAAAAATGCGTCAAAATTAGAGGTTGTAAGTTTTAACCCCAACAAAATCATTTTTAGGGGTAATTTTGTGCGAGGAATCGATTGCGCGTATCGAAAAATTCTGAAAAAATTTTTCGGGGGTCAAAAAATTGAAAAAAATGCGTCAAAATTAGGGGTTGTAAGTTTTAACCCCAACAAAATTATTTTTGGGGATAATTTTATGCGAGAAATCGATTGCGCACATTCTCGAACCTTGAAAACGCTTCCTTGACCCTAATTCAGGGAAGGAATCGGTGTCTTCAATACAATACACCGATTCCTGTCTTCAATACACCGATTCCTCCCCTGAATCAGGGTCAAGGAAGCGTTTTCAAGGTTCGGGAATGCGCGCAATCGATTTCTCGCATAAATTACCCCCAAAAATAATTTTGTTGGGGTTAAAACTTATAACCCCTAATTTTGAACAATTTTTTCCATTTTTTAACCCCCGGAAAATTTTTTCAGAATTTTTCGATGCGCGCAATCGATTTCTTGCATAAAATTACCCCTAAAGGGTCACTTGTTAAAAATATTTTTCAATTCGGCCATATTTGACACCCCCCCCCCTTAAAGGGAGTGCATCTGGGCTTATTCTCGAAAAAAATTTTTTTCTCAAATTTAAAAAAATGACCTTTATGAGGGCAATTTTATGCGAGAAATCGATTCCACGCATTCCCGAAGCATGAAAACGCTTCCTTGACCATGATTCAGGGAATGGGATGGGTGTATTGAAGCGAAAATCAAACATGTTCTGATTTTTATGAGAAAACCGTCGATTCTTAGGATTTTCTAGGCGAGGAATCGATTGCGCACATTCCCGAAGCATCTCCATGTTGTTTATGTTACACAAAAATAAAGTGATGAAACGAATTATTATTATTATTATTTTATACTCTTTAAAGGGGAAATGTGTGTGTGTCAGTGTGTCTGTCTGTGCGGGCTAACTTTTTTATTCGTCCTAAAAATTTTTTCTTTTTGCTTATAATCGACTCAGAATTTTTGTCCTGAGTCCAAAAAAGTATGTCCCAACTCTGGGAAAATTCATCTAAGGGGTCTACGGGACCCTCCTACTCCCACCAAGTGGAATTTTCCTTCATAACATGTCAAACTTTGTTACATTTGAAATTAAGGCTCTGTGGTGCAGTGGTGAAGCCATCAGTCTTTACGTTACAATAGAAACGGGTTTGACTCCCAGCTCCGGAATAAATTTTTTGCTTAAAAAAAATTTTTTTTTTAAGTCGAATCAAAAATTGTCGACTTTTTTTTGGTTTGTTTCCTACTTTTTTTTAACTTTTTCCATTTTTTTCGACGTTTTAGGTTTTTTCGACTATTTTCGGTTGCTCACTCATCAGCTCAAAATTAGAGGTGACTCGTCACTCATCGGAGCAAAATTAGGGAGACTCGTCACTCATCGGCCCAAAATTAGGGGGGGGGGACCCGTCACTCATCGGCCTAAATTAGGGGGGACCCGTCACTCATCGGAGTAAATTAGGGGGGACCCATCACTTATCGGCCCAAAATTAGGGGGGAGGACCTCTCAGACATCAGCGCAAAATTAGGGGACCCATCACTCATCGGCCGAAAATTAAGGGGGGCCCTCTCAGGCATCGGCCTAAAATTAGGGGGGCCCTTTCACTCATCGGCCCAAAATTAGGAAGAGGATCTCTCAGTCATCGGCCGAAAATTAGGGGGCCCTCTCACTCATCGGCCCAAAATTAGGGGGAGGATCTCATATCATCGGCCGAAAATTAGGGGGGCCCTCTCAGTCATCGGCCGAAAATTAGGGGGGCCCTCTCACTCATCGGCCCAAAATTAGAGGCAGGACCCCTCACTCATCGGCCCAAAATTAGGGGGGACACATCATCGCCGAAAATTATTGGGGCCCTCTCACTCATCGCCCGAAAATTAGGGGGGCCCTCTAGCATCGGCCCAAAATTAAGGGAGAGGATCTCTAGTCATCGGCCGAAAATTAGGGGTCCCTTTCACTCATCGGCCCAAAATTAGGGAGAGGATCTCTCAGTCATCGGCCGAAAATTAGGGGGCCCTTTCACTCATCGGCCGTGGCCCTCTAGGGTGGCGCTCTAGCATCGACCCAAAATTAAGGGAGAGGATCTCTAGTCATCGGCCGAAAATTAGGGGGGCCCTCTCAGTCATCGGCCAAAAATTAGGGGGGCCTCTCAGTCATCGGCCGAAAATTAAGGGGGCCCTCTAGCATCGGCCCAAAATTAAGGGAAAGGATCTCTAGTCATCGGCCGAAAATTAGGGGGGCCCTCTCACTCATCGGCCCAAAATTAGGGGGAGGATCTCTAGTCATCGGCCGAAAATTAGGGGGGCCCTCTCACTCATCGCCCGAAAATTAGGGGGGCCCTCTAGCATCGGCCCAAAATTAAGGGAAAAGATCTCTAGTCATCGGCCGAAAATTAGGGGGGCCCTTTCACTCATCGGCCCAAAATTAGGGAGAAGATCTCTCAGTCATCGGACGAAAATTAGATGCGGGACCCCTCACTCATCGACCCAAAATTAGGGGGACCCGTCACTCATCGGCCTAAATTAGGGGGGACCCATCACTTATTGGCCCAAAATTAGGGGGGAGGACCTCTCAGACATCGGCCCAAAATTAGGGGACCCATCATTCAACGACCGAAAATTAGGGGGGCCCTCTAGCATCGGCCCAAAATTAAGGGAGAGGATCTCTAGTCATCGGCCGAAAATTAGGGGGGCCCTCTCACTCATCGGCCCAAAATTAGGGGGAGGATCTCTAGTCATCGGCCGAAAATTAGGGGGGCCCTCTCAGTCATCGGCCGAAAATTAGTGGGGACCCATCACTTATCGGTCCAAAATTAGAGGGGGGACCCCTCACTCATCGGCCCAAAATTAGGGGGGAGCCCTCTCACTCATCGGATCAAAATTAGGGGGGATCCTCTCATCACTCGTTGGACCAAAATTTGGGGGGGTCCCTTAACATCGGCTCAAAATTAGGGAGGACCCGTCACTCATCGGCCAAAAATTAGGGGGGGGGGACAAAACATTCATCGGACCAAGATTAGAGGGGCCCTCTCATTCATTGGCCAAAATTAGGGGAGATCTTTTCACTCATCGGTCCAAAATTAGAGGGGGGACCCCTCACTCATCGACCCAAAATTAGTGAGGACCCATCACTCGGTCGGCCGAATGAGTCGGTCCCCTAACACTCACTCAAACAGACGAGGGCAGGTAGTGAGAGTGTCCCCTTCGCCGAGTGAGTTAAAAAAAATTTGGTTAAATTTGTTGAAAAAATAGGAAATTTTGATGAAAAAGTGAAAACTTTGGACATTTTTTATGAAATCATAATGTGGGGCCATTGGTAGGGGACTCCCTCACTTCCTCATTCAGCGAGGGGGCCCCTTCATAGTGAACTCGCAGGCATTCATTCGAGCGCTGCAGTCTCTAGTTTGCGATGGGAAAGGAGAAGAGAGTACGCCGATCAAATAGCGCCGAAGGCGCGTCGGCCTAGGAACTTCTTTATACAAAGGTTTTTTTATTGAATCAAAGCAAAAAACTGGCTTCGAGATAATTGCCTTTTTTCATCAATTTTCCAAATTTATACAAAATATGACAACTTTTACTGAATGGAGTGGTGGTCTTTTAGTCATTTTTGTTTATGAACGGGTCTGTTCGTTTATGTAAGATTCTGATCGTTTATTGCAGGGCCGTATCCAGGGGGGGGGCTAAGCAGGCTCAAGCCTTCCCGAAACGGCCAAATTTTTGAAAAAATGACCATTTAAAAAAAAATTCTTAAGAAAAATGCATTTTTTCACGTTCAAGCCTCCCCGAAACCGCCAAGCCCCCCCCCAAAACCAAATCCTGGATACGGCCCTAGTTTATTGTAAAGATTAGATTTTTTACCAAAAGTTGTTATATTTTTTTTCGAAACTAGTATCGATTAGGTATTCGACTGAACGTGAAATTTTTCGAAAAAAATTTTTTCTTCATCTGGAATTTTGACCCCTCTCGAGGTAATTTTATGTGGAGAATCCGAATTTCACATATTTGAAAATGACGATTCGGTTTTTGCTTACACCATGTTTGGAAATGACGATACAGTTTTAGCCATTTTTGTTTGATTGTATACAGAAATTTGAACAAGATTCACATGTTATGTGTGATTCTTGTCAAAAATGTGGTCATACGTCATAGAAATAGCCTTTTCTTGGTTTGGGGCAAGATTTTCAGGTCTCAGAAATGTGAAATTCGGATTCCCAGCATAAAATTTCCCCTAGCGGGGTCAATTCCAAATGATAAAAAGAAAATTTTTTTCGAAAAATTTCACGTTCAGTGGCATACCTAATCGATACTAGTTCCTTTTTTTTCTTTTTGTATACAAATTGTTTTGTCTAGAAATTTCTTCATATAAATTTTTCAGCTAGCACAAAACCGAATCAGACAAAAAACATTCGACATAACTTTTTTGTTAATAAAACAATTCACGATGTTAGATGTTTCTTTTCTTCCAAAGCTTTACAAAAAATTTTCTCTGCTTCGAAAAAAATTTCCAGGACATTTTGTTTCTTGTTCTTGACCATTAAATTTTTTGGGGAAATGCTAATGCTAACGATGGGTGGAAGAAGAAGCCGATAAAGAAATTATGGTAGAACCAAAATAGAAGATATTTTGTTGATAACACTTATGGGGTCAAATATTTTTGATTTGCAATATTATTCACGTGTATAGGAAGAAAACGGTTAAAAGGTGGCTGTAGGATGTCTCGACACAAAATTTCGAAAAATTATTTTCGACGGAAAGTTTCAAAAGAAATGTTTTGAAAGGTTACTTTCGAAAGGTTATTTTTGAAAGGTAACTTTCGACAGATTTTTACTTTTCTGAGTACTGTTGGAGAAAGCTGTTTAGTGGTCCTGATACAGATGTTTCATTTATGGTCTCAAATTTCTGAATTAGAAAATTATAATGTTAAGGATTAATATTCATTGTAAAATCACATGAACAATTTTTGACTATCATTAGTTTTTGGAGAAAAATTTTTCGCGCTATATAGCGCTGGTTCAATCCCCATCGGAGTCGGATTGTTTTTGCATCATTGTATAAATGGTATATTTGGATGATTTTCGTACGGGGGCTTTTTTATTCGGGGAACACGAATTTGACGATTTTTATTGAAAATTTTTTTTGAAGATTCCAAAAAACGGTGCGGGTTCAATTCCCGGTCCCCATCAATACTTTTTGTTTTTGCGTTAAGGCTAAGCCTAAGGCTTAGCACTAGCCTAAGGCTAAACCTTAGGCAGAACTTATACTTTCGTCGCGTCGCAGAGCAATTATGTTTATAGTGCGAACAATTTTTCCAATGTCGTTTATAGTTGCTGTCGCGCGACAGCCTGCGACGTCGCAAGTGCTGACCACGCGACGTCGACACAAGGCCGAGTGGCAAAAAATTTGGCTCTAAGCGAGATTCGAACCCGCGGACTTGTGACCACTAAGCCGCTGCTTTGTCACTGCACCACCGAGGCTTGTTGATGGAGAAACATCTTCTCAAACCAAGTACTATTGCGCGGCAAGTCTGTCGTGCGACGTGTCGCTCGACATACTATAAACGCCAACTCGCGACGCGCGACACAAAATGCACTGTCGCGACGCGACAGAAGTACAATTGGTGCCTTAGGCTAAGCTTAGCTAGGTGTGCATGGCCTAGCCATCAGGCCATACACACCTAGCTTTTTTGAATCTCACTATGGAACAGAGTTGATACGATTTTCATTTTATTCTTTGTTATTTTTTTGTAAAAACTGATCATTTATGTATAAGAATACCATTCGTGTTGACTAATATTTTTGAAATTTTTATTAAAAATGACCAAAATCTTATCAGCAACTCAGTCTAACTAAAAATAGCCATAAACAAAATTATTTTTGCACAAAGGGAATGTCTTTCCTAAATCTGCTGAGAGAAAAATGCCACAAAACAAACACAGACCAACAAAGGGCATGATTTTGGACACATTCATAAATTTTCGTATATGCTCTAAAAATTTGTTATCATACATATTTTTGACACCTGATCTCTGCTATTTTATTTGATCAAATAGAATTACTACGTATAAAGTTAAAGGACCAGTGGGAAAAAAAGTTGCCAATTTTTGTTGATATTCATGGAAAGTTCATGAAAAATGGAGCATTTTTTGCTTTTACAGTAAATTCTGAATCGTTGTAGTTTTCGAGATAATTGCATGTGAAGTTAGCGATTTTTGAAAATTCGTGTATTACAACGAAAACATGAATCGGAATTTTCGTTTCAATAACCCAAAACAATTTTCAAATTGGATAATTTTCGTGTCATTTTGTTCGTCTCATTTAGCTATAAAAAACTGTTACAATGTTTATGTTATGAAAATTTAAAAAATCGATGCAAAAATCGATTTTTCCACAAAAAATTCAAAAAAGTTTTTGTATTACAACAAAAACATGAACTTTCAAACGCAATTTTCTCGAAAACTACAACGATTCAGAACATGCTGTAAAAACAAAAAATGCTCCATTTTTCATGAACTTTTCGAATATCAACAAAAAATGGCGAATTTTTTCCCACTGGACTGGTCCTTTATCCAGAAAATGAAACTCTTTAAAAACGATGGGATGAAATTTCACTGAACTTCAGCTCGATTTAATCTTGGTTCGGTTTGGTTTGAACCTTGAGTGTTTTTTACATAAATTCATCTCGATCTGATCTTGGTTCGGTCTGAACTTTTGGTGTTTATTACATAACTGATTCGTAATACATATGCTTAAAAAAAGCCGAAAAGCAAATTTGCAAGCCTAATTGGGGCGGAGTTTTGTTGGTGTTTCCCTTCGAAGGCGCCAACTATTTTTGTATAAAAAGTCTAGGCCAAGTATTATACAAATAAAACATCGGTAAGATATCATTCCTTACATGTTATTAAAGATAACACAAGAGGTTCATAACTTTTTCATCGACATTTTCTATTTTTGCGTTTCGGTTTTTTATGAACTTTGACACAGGATACGATATTGTTATAGGAGGCAAAATTTCATGTATAAAATATCTTATCGTGTTACATTCTTCTTGCTTACGTCGTTCTCGAGAGGCCTTGATTTAAAGGAGCAGTCCGGTAGGAAAAAAGTTGTCATTTTTTGTGTTTATTCGTAAAGTTCATGAAACATGGAGCATTTTTTGTTTTTACGGCATATTCTGAATCGTTGTAGTTTATTGAGATAATCGCGTGTGAAGTTGGCGATTTTTGAAATTTTGTGTATTACAACGAAAACATGTATAGTTTTTTCCCTGAATCAATAAAATCTGTATATTGAGAAGAAAATAATTCGATATTCTTGAACATTTAGAAAAAAATAAATACAGTATTTTTTATATCTCAACGAGACGAATAAAATGACACCAAAATTATCCAATTTGAAAATTGTTTTGGGTTATTGAAGCGAAAATTCTGATTCATGTTTTCGTTGTAATACAAGAAATTTCAAAAATCGCCAACTTCACATGCAATTATCTCAAAAACTACAACGATTCAGAACATGCCATACAAACAAAAAATGTTCCATTTTTCATGAACTTTCTGAATATGTACAAAAAATGGAAACTTTTTTCGACCGGACTGGTCCTTTTTAAGCAATAACATATTATCAAAATTTTTAGTAAATTAGCCTATTTTAGTAAATTAGCCTATTTCCAAAATGGCTAGTACTACAGACCAACTTTTTACTACGATCTCTACAATAACCTCCACTATGAGTGTTGCAGATTTTCAAGTATTTTCTAAAAAATTCTAAAATTTTAACCCAGGATTTTTTAAAATTTTAGCATTCTGTATTATGGATACTTATAGTCGGGTTTGTTATTGCATTTATTCTCGGCTTTGGTATGGGAGCCAATGATGTCGCTGTAGGTTTTTATATTGAACAGTTCACTCGGAAAAAAACGTGCCATATTTTGTACAGGATGGGCAAAAAAACCGTACAGGGTGTAACAAAATTTTTTGACCTATTTGAATTTTCGTTTTTCTTACAAAATAAACCGTCGAAGGGCGTTTTTCTATGCGAGGAATCGATTGCGCGCATTCCTGAGGCATGAAAACACTAGCCTGAATCAGGGAATAAACCCTGAATCAGGAAGGTCCGACCCTGAATCAGGGAATAAACGAGAAAATGAGCTTTTTTCAGTTATTATAATAGGTAACGAATTTTTTCCACGAAAAACATCATTTCTGTGGGGTTTTTCTATGCGAGGAATCGATTGCAAGTGGTTTCGAGACGACCCAACCAGTCTACGACTCTGATTCAAGGGATCAACCTTGAAAAGAAATTTCCTGATTCAGGGTCGTAGACTGGTTCGGTCGTCTCGAAACCACTTGCAATCGGTCCCTTGCATAGAAAACCCTACAGAAATGATGTTTTTCGTGAAAAAATTCGTTCCTATTTAAATAACTGAAAAAAGCTCATTTTCTCGTCGTTTATTCCCTGATTCAGAATCAGGCTCAATAAACAACTTTTGATTGAATCAAGGATTTGAACACTACGCTCATGTTTTCGTTGTAATGCACAGACGGCATTATACACGCAATTTTCCTCAACACCATTAGCGATTCAGAATTTACCGTAAAAACGAAAAGTGCTCCATTTTTCATGAACTTTCTAAGTATATTCAAAACCCTGGGCAACTTTTTCTGAATGCACTCTGATACTTAAATAGTCTATAATCTAGTGTTATCTTAGAATGCATTTGGAACAAGTGTTGGTTCGAAAGTGTTGACGCTGAAACAAGCCTACATTTTGGCTACCATATTTGAAACATTGGGTGCTGTTTTTGTAGGTAAGAGAGTATACAAAAAATGGCAAAAATACACACAAAATTTAACATAGATTCTTCCACTCAAAAGTTGTGTCAAATGACCCTACTACCCCTAATTTTATGCGAAAAATCGATTGCGCGCATTCCCGAAGTTTGAAAATGCTTCCCTGACCCTGAATCAGGGAAATAAGGGT
>OZJO01001587.1:0-23350 GCA_900406225.1 Acrobeloides nanus
TGACTTATACAAAATTTACGACTTCCCTGAAGGTCAGAACATCGAAAAATAGCGTTTTCTAGCGTTTCTGAAGGAAACGGGGGGGGCTCGAAAAACACCTTTATCGGGCTTGTTTTTTCGCAAAAACTTCATATTTCACCGTTTTTGACTATGCCCAACAATTTCTAAGCGTTTTTGGAATGATTTGAAAAAATTTTAAAAAATCTAAAATCTCGGAAAATTTCGATTTTACTTATACTCCCCCTTTAATAAAATGCAAAAAATTTTCTGAAAAATAAAAAAGATTTCAAGTCAAAACGATTTATCCTTGAAAAGATAGAATTCTTTTAGTTCCGGTAAGACCAAAAAATTCCTGGTCTTCAACTTGGTACTGGGTCAATCTCCAACTAGTGAACGAATTTAATGGGACCCTAAAACAAAAGTTGCTCAAAACTTTACGAACTATAATGTTATGCAAACCAAAATTAAAAATTTGATCAAAAAAAGTTTGTCGGTTCGGAAGCTCGATTCTTTCAGAGCCGATGCTTTAAACGTTTATAAACAATATATTAGGTTGTCCCATAATTAGTGGCCGTTTTTTTGTTTAGTTGAAAAAACTTTAAAACTTAATATTTTTCATATGAAATTTGATTTTAACTATTAGTTTACGATGCGAACTTCATTTTTTGTTTTGGTCATTTCTTTTCATATCCGCTTTTTTAGATAAATTTTTTGATTTAATGAACCCTACTCAAGAAGAATTGCACAAAAATTTACACCATTGGTATGAAAGAGGTGTTTCGGCGGCAAAAGCGGCAGATGAGATCAACAAATTTTATGGAAATCGTGTTCTGCCAGATAGAACTGCTCGAAGATGGTTCAAAATGTTCCGAGAAGATCGCCAGAGCGTCATACGGAGGAAGGGACAAGGAAGACCCAGAACTGTGGACCAACGTCCTTTGGGACAAAAGTTGAGGCGAAATTCGAATGTGACCACCCGGCAATTAGCTGAAAACATTTGCTCTAAGAACACTGCATGGCGCTATTTGAAAAGAAGAGGCAAGAAGTGGAGAAAACAGCGAGAAATCCCGCATGACTTGACACCTCAGCAGTTGCAAAAACGTGACGAACTTTGTTACCGATTGTGGAGAATTGGCGACTTGGTCAACTTTCCTTGCGCAAGATCGTGACCCACGACCAAAGTTGGATATTCTACGATGGTAGAGTGTGCCGAAAACAATGGTTAAGCCCGGGTGAAGTTGGAGATTCTGTGCCAAAACGTAATATTCATGGAAAGAAGCAAATGTTGTGCCTATACTGGTGTATGGTTGGCCCACTGTACTGGGAACTGCTGGAATCAGATGAAACCTTTAATAGTGACGTCTATTGCAGGCATATGGACAATGTTCAAGCAGTTTTGGATCAAATGGAGGCAAATGGAGAGTGGGAAGGACCGGTTAAACTTCTGCAAGATAACGCTAAACCCCATAGGTCACGAAGATCAACCCACCATGTCAAGGAAATGCTCGGCTGGGAAGTGCTCGACCATCCCCCGTATAGTCCAGATGTTGCTCCGTCGGATTACCATATTTTTCTGTCGCTTAAGAACTTTATGCGTGGACGCCAGTTCAAGAACCGTGACCAAGTCGAAGCTTCACTGCGAGAGTATTTTGAGTTCAAGGAGCCAGAATTTTATGCGAGAGGAATTCGAAAGCTGCCCAAGCGATGGCTTACAGTCCACTATAACCGTGGAGAATATTTGATTTCATAACTTATTGTAGTTTTGTTGATGTTTTTGGTAAATAAAGTATATAAAAAAACGGCCACTAATTATGGGACAACTTAATAGTTCATTAAAAAATGTCAATAATAAAGTTTTAATCCGAAATTTATGGCAATGGAACTTTTTCTTGATAGATCGGTGGCGGGACTGAAGCCGATGATACACTTTCATCATCACAAAAAATAAAAATCCGATATTTTTGCGAAGTAAACGATGTTTCATATTCAAAATATATGAATTTCGCAGGTCTTTTGATCTTGGAAAAAACAGCATGTGGTCCCGCAATACAACTCCACTCTCCACCATATTCTGAGGTAAAGGACCGATTAATGGCATCACATATTTGTTGATCATCATAAATAAAGCCACCGGTGCCATGACCATTTTTTTGGCAGCATTTTTCTTTATATTCCTGCATGACGTTGCCGATAATTTTGATTGCAAATTGTTCCATTTCGAATGGAAGATTTGTTTCTTTCACACATTCTTTGGCTTGGAATTGGCCCATTTTTTATCTTAAGGATCTAAAAATGATCTTAAAAAATATGAGAAATCGATTGCTCGCATTTATGATGTATGAAATAATCTCCCTGATCATGATTCAGGCGATTTTTGTTTATTAAACCCATGGCTATTCTGAATCAGGGTAAGGGATGCTTTTTCACGGTTCATCAATGATCGCAATTGATTTCTCGCATAGAAAAAGCTCTCTAGAGTTATTATAAAGATCTCTCTTGACTAACAAAGGCTTAAAAATTATTGAACAACCTAATAATAAAACGGGTCCTATTTTTTAGCACTAAAAATATTTTTTGCATTACTAATATCGTTTTTTTGCCTAAGGCCTAAAACCTAAGCCTAAGGAATAAATTTATGCAGAATCCTTCATAGTGCATAAGTACCAAATTTTGATTGGACGCGTAAATGTTCATTGAACGCGTAAACGCAGATTGGACGCGCAAACTGTACTAGAGCCAAATATTTTTAGTACTGAAAAAATTATTTGCCTAATAAAATTGTGATAAAACATATTAAGAAAGAGAATGTGAAATGCATTAATTTTATGGTTTCCTAGGAGATTTGGTTATTTTTTATTTTGTTGAGCAGTAAATTAATTTGAAAAGCATACTAAATATAGAGAGACCGGTACATGAAAATTTTTTATTCATTTTGTGACAGTTTGATGACAAACATACAGTAAAAATGTATTAAAAAAACATTAATTAAGGTAGTTTTAATAAAATGTAAAAATTTTTTAGAGAAAACCAATTGTTATCAGCCAAAAAATAATCACACAAAAACAAATTGCTTCAGGTGGGAGTCGAACCTGAGCCTCCTGCATAGAAAGCAAGAGCAAAACAACTGAGCCAAGCAACCAGTTTATTAAAATTGAATAAGAACAAGCTAGCAAATTTTCAAACGAATTTTGGGTAAGGTGGGGGGGGGGAAGGTTTAGAAATGTTTGTTTTCATTTGCTAGCATTTTGTCTATATTTTCCGAAATTAGCTGACTTTGAAGGCTATTCTGAAATTAGCTGGCTCTTGAAGGTTTTTTGTTGCAAAAATTGGTGGAAATTCGAAATTTTAAAAAAGAGTCATGCTATTCGACTCAGCTCAAAGAGATGAGTAAAACAAAGTATATACAGGGTGTATAAAAAACCGTAATTTGGGCGATTTTTTCATGTTTTTTTGACCCGAAACATTTTTTTCAAAAATGACCTTATTAGGGCTAATTTGACCAACTGAGCGCATTTCCGAAGCTTGAAAACGCTTCCCTGACCCTGATTCAGTGAATCGGAATGTGTATTGAAGCGATGACCAATTTTTGCTATAATACATCAATTTTTCTTTGATTCAGGATCAAAGAGGCGTTTTCAAGCTTCGGGAATACGCGCAATCGATTTTCTACATAGATTTATCACCCATAAGGAATCACATAGCCGAGTAGTTAGTGTGCAAGGACTGCACTTATAGGTCGTGGGTTCGAATCGCGGTCCGAAATTAAATATTTTTTTTGAATTTTTTGCATATGTCTATTTTTTAGAGTTAGGAAACCGATAGAAAATGGATCGGTTTCGGCTTTTCTCGAACGGTTTTGGTTTCGACTTTTGTTGGTTTTTCAAAGTGACGGTTTCGGTTTTTGGTCCATTGGTTTCAGTTTTGACTTTTTTCGCTTTTTCAAAAGTGTTTCGGTTCGGTTTCGACTTCCTAACTCTACTATTTTTGGTCGTAGATCATTATCCTGTTAATATTTTTATATATAGACGGTTTGACATTGCCTTTTGCCCCTTTAAATATGGGTCAGAGCCCAATTTTTTGAACTTTCTAGTGACATAGACTAAACATTGTAATTTTTAAACTTATACAATGTATGACATTTTATAAATAAGCATAGCAAATTATAACATGTTGTTTTTATAAATTTTTCAATAATCACAAATGTATAAAATTCCTACCAATCCGTGAATAATCTCTCCATATTCATATCGGACATTCGACAAAAAACTTTAGCCGTAGGCAAAAATCCTGTTTCTCTTGTAACTTGCGCCATCGAAAAATTGTTCCTATTTATGTGAAAGTGCATATATAATAGCGACTCTAGGAGATTATAAAAGTCTCTAAGCTTGTTGAAGCATGTAAAAGCCGGTGTGGGACAATGTACATTGTTCAAAGTGATTTATAACTAAAGAGTTTTGCTATAGATGGTAGTCGACCTTGATCTTGTTGGTGGTAGTCGACCTTGAAGTGTTCATATTTTTTAAGAGTTATTGAAATATTTGTTAGGGCTAGCGTTGTAATTTTGATTTTTGCCATTTTATCTATGATAGTATCTTTATCTAAAAATTTTTTCAATGTAGGGGTTTGGCCAGGACCGTAGCTAGGATTCTTTTTTCCCAGAATCAATTTGGCTTCAAGCGGGATTCGAACCAGCGACCTTGTGGCCACGAAGCCGCTGTTTTGTCACTGCACAAAAGAGGCTTGAAAATGGAAAACGTCTTTTCAAACCAAGTAATTCTGGGGAAAAAAATTTCCCCAAATTGCCCTAGAATTCCCCGGATCCGGATAATTCTATTTCCCAACCCTGGGTACGTGCCTCCCGATGCTCCTTCCCTATTTATGACCCAGTGTCATAGGCAGTAAAATTATTGAGGCGGAGGGGGTAATTTATGGATTTTTCCAAAAAAATTTTATTTTTTCACAAAATCATTTCTTTTAATGCTTTTTGGAATTTTATGGGGATAATTACCCATCCCACTCTTATGGCACTGCTACGACCATGGGTTTGACTATGCCAATGAGTCCGGTATAAAAATAATTTCACTTGCAAAAACATTCGTCCTTTCCCCAAACAATCCCAATTCTGTCCAAAGAACAATTTTTCCATGTACTATACCGATCCAAACAGTCGCTCCCAAAATTTCCGGTTATTATTATACAACTCATAGGAGAACGAAGTAATCCACAATCCACGCATCCAAGTTTAGATATATGTCATGCGATTTTTTCGTGTGTGAGTAATCTTTTTGGTTAGTTAGTTACAAAATTTTACCGCACTTTATTATGCGTCCATTCGAGACGACCTTAATCCGGTCGTTAGTGTTTATATATATACAAAAAAGTACGAAATGACCAATATAAAGTGGGAATTTTTTCACTTTACGAGGAAAATTGAAACCTTTAATTTTAGATAAAATGAAAAATTTTATTAGTTTTATTGTGGTGGTTATTTTGTGTACTACGCATATTGCATTTGCTCAATATGGAGGCTCTTCATATGGTTTGGGTACAGGAGCATTAGGTACAGGTGGAGCTTCTTCCTATATTAATCCAATGACTTCAGGTTATGGAGGATTAGGCGGAGCAGGTTATGGTGGTTTAGGTGGAAATCCATATGCAGGTAGTCTTTCTGCTCCAGGTTATGGTAAGGATAATTTATGACAGGTGCTAGTGTCGTTTGGATGGCCTACCAAAATTTTTTTCAAAAATACCTTTATATGGGTTATTTGAAAAATTGTTGAGTGGGCTACTTAAACTACATAATACCATAAAAAATGTTTAAAAATTTTCTATCTATCTATAATCCATTTCAACCCACAATTCCAAAACTAATTCCCCGACCCCGGTAAAGAGCGGTCCCGTCCGATCTGGCAAGTTAAGCAACGTTGAGACCGTCAGGTTCGATCCCACTAGGGCAAAAATTTTTATTTTCAAAGAAATTCTTTTACAAACAATGAAGGAAAAAATTTTTGCTCCATTGTTTGTAAAAGAATTTTTTGAACTTCAAAAAATTTACACCTCCGGGGATCGAACCTGTGGGCCCAACTTATTTAAGGGGATTCGAACCCTCAACCTGTAAAACTTAATGTTGCTTGCCATCTTACTAGGGTCGGGGAATTAGTTTTGGAATTGTGGGTTGAAATGGATTATATCTATCTATCGAACTCGACCTTTACGGCGGTTTTTTGGCAAAAATTTAAGAAAATTCGAAAATTTAAAAACGAGTCACGCCATTCGACTCATAAGGGAGGTTTCAGAACTATCGAGACTGCAAAATCTATTTTTTCTTAAAGGGGAAAATCATTTGGGGGTCATTCTCCGAAAAAATTTTTTCGATATGACCTATATAAGGGTAAAATCATGCGAGAAATCAATTCCGCGCATTCCCGAAGCGTGGAAACGCTTTCTTGACTCTGATTCAGAGAAGATGGTGGGTGTATTGAAGCGAAAATCAAACATTTTCAGATTTTTATGAGAAAACCATCGATTCTGTGGTTTTTCTAGGCGGCGAATCGATTGCGCACACTCCCGAAGCGTGAAAACGCTTGCTTCACCTTGTTTTCGCGAAAATATCGATTTTTTTGGGCCCAAATTGCGGCCAATATTTTCGCGAAAACAAGGTGAAGCAAGCGTTTTCACGCTTCAGGAGTATGCGCAATCGATTCCCCGCCTATAAAAACCTAAGAATCGACGATTTTCTCATAAAAATCTGAAAATGTTTGATTTTCGCTTCAATCACCAATTCCTTCCCTGAATCAGGGTCAAGGAAGTGTTTTCACGCTTCGGGAATGCGCGCAATCGATTCCTCGCATGATTTTACCCTTATATATATCATATCGAAAAAATTTTTCGGAGAATGTTCCCCAAATGGTTCCCCCCTTTAAAACTTGTACAATAATGTTGGGTTTGGGTGTTTAAAATTCGCTTTTTGGTGTATTGACATGAAACGTTTTGAGTTCAATAACATCATGGCATTTCGACCAAAAATCGCAATTTTGTGTGTGTCAAAAATAGTTTTTTTTGACGATTTTTGGTTTAAAAAATCCGTTGCTAGCTAGTTGAATAGGGGGTCGTAATTACGACCCCCCCCCCAACGCCGCGAGGGCCCCGAAAAATAGGGGGGGGGGGCGAAAAGGCAAAAATTTCCTTTAGACCCCCGCACGAGGAGGTTTACGACCCCTCCCCTATTCAACTATGGTTGCTAGTGTCTCTTTAAGTCTACGTAAAAAATAGTTTTTTTCAAAAAGTCGCTCGGGAGTGCCGCTCGAAGTCTCTTTTGGATATTTTTACACCATGTAAACTTTTTAGGTCTTTCCGGCTTATCAAGCATGTATGGATCTAATCCCTATCGATCAAATACTTTTAGTCCATATGGTGGTATGGGTGGACTTAATCCTTATAGCTCTGGTTTATACGGCGGAGGTCTAGGAAGTCCATACGGTGCTGCTGGAGGTCTAGGCAGTCCATACGGTGGTGGTTTAGGCAGCCCATACGGTGGTGGTTTAGGCAGTCCATATGGTGCACAAGGCTTGTATGGAAGCATCTATGACTCGTCTTTCAAGAAATAAAGATTATATGTATAAACGAGATTTATATTAAGAATCTTTGTCTGTATATGCATTTATGAGATAAATAAATAAATTAAAAAATAGAGCCAATATTTTATTCATTTCCTGCCCCAGCCAAGAAGCGCAGCATATCCGAATGGAACACAGCGACAGTCATGCGTGACATCATGCGCAAAATCTTTACAGCCTCCTTTGCAAGTATTGAGTATATCTGTGCACCGATTTCTAACTCCATCCCAACTGCATCCACGGGGCTAAAAAATTTAGCTATAGTCTGCTATAGTTTCATAGGAAAACGAAAAACAGGATCGGGTTCAGGATGTTTAACTTTTTTTGTTTTAACTAATTTTGACAAAACTATTTTTTCTGATAGCCAGAGGTAGGGACGTAGCCGGAATGGGGGCTTCAGCCCCTCGATTCCTGGAAATCGGGAAAAGTTTTTCCTAGCATGGCAATCTATAGTGAAATATACTTTAAAGTGGTATTTAGGACCTAAACAACATATCCTGCCGTTTTCTAAAAATGATAAAATTCGTCTTTTCGGATCCCGATGGGTCCTGGTTCGAGCCTCTGCCCCTACCAAGAATTTTTGCTTTTTTTATCCTTACTAGTGCGTTTCGTACGTTAGGAGTGTTTAAGCCTAAGTTGGGCGCGCTTCGCACGCCATAATACAATAAGCCTCACATACGGATCGCCCGATAGGAAAATTATTGACCATGAAATGGGATACTTACAAGGGAACCGCAATTTCTGCCACGCTCGGATTCATAAATTTATTATGCCATATTGTAGAGGACCCCCAACTTTATGTCAAAGTGAAGGAATTACCGTACACCAATTTAAACTTAACGTTTTGATCGATTCTATAATAAATGTCCCTGAATCAATAAAAGTTTGTTTATTGAAACGAAAATATCGGTCATTAGAAAATTCAAAATTTACCGACCTTTTTTGGACGAACGATAGCTCATTAAATTCCTTATGGTCTCAGGAATTCAATGAGCTATCGCTCATCAAAAACGGGTCGGTAAATTTTGAATTTTCCAAAGACCGATATTTTCGTTTCAATAAACAGACTTTTACTGATTCAGGAACATTTTTATAGAATCGATTTAAAACGATCAGTTTAAATTGGTGTACGATAATTCCTTCACTTTTGACGCGAAGTTGGGGGTACTCTATAATATAGCATAAGAAATTTGTGAATCCGAACATGATAGAACTTGTTGTTAGTCTAGTGCGAAGGGGGATCCAGATAGGTAGTCGACGTTACCAGTTTAGGGGGTACACGTCTAAAAAATACGAATTTTCATTTTTTCGGAAAAAACTATAGAATGTGTTTCTAGGCTATAGATAGCACACTGGAGTATATTACTCTATAGATTGCCCGGCTAGAAAGACTTTCCCGATTTGCAGGAGACGTAAGCCTCCTCCCGCAAACCCTCTATCTTTTTTTCTATTGGTCTCTGAAAAAATGTTTTTCCCGCGTCAGTTTCTTTATTTTGACTCCAATCCGAATGAAAATAGTGCTAAATTACACAATCATACCTCGAAATTATCTTTGTCAGTGATAAAATAAAGTAAACTGTTTGATGCAAAATCTTGTAGGGGTCTTAATGGATACCCCATATTTGCTCCTCCTAAAAAAGTTGAAAGTATCAAAAAAGCTGTAAGATGAAACATACCATAGTCAAAAGCTTGTCTGGGGCCAGGATAACCCATATTTGCACCATATGGTGATTGATATTGCATAGGAGGATAAGAAAAGGATCCGGGCGAGCCATATGTGGATAAAAGGGGGTCAGTCATGGATGGCTCTAAATTTTGTATACAGGGTAGCCCAAAAAACCGCATTTTTGCGATTTTTGAGCCACTTTTTTCAAAAATTTTCAAGTTTTTTGAATTTTTACCAAAATAACCTTATAAGGGAGGGGAGGTTTCTGTGCAAGAAATCGATTACGAGCATTGCCGGACCTTGAAAACGCTTTCCTGACCATGTATTAGTCTATTTTCGCTTCAATACATACATCTTTTCCCTCATCAGGGTCAGAAAAACGTTTTGAAGGAACTTATGTTTTTGCCCAAAATTTTAGAAAATTTAAAAAAACGTAAGGGAGACCAAGGTAAATTTTTGGAGACCCCCAAACCAACACCCACTTTGTGCCGCTGCCCTTCCCTCCCCCAACCGGAAAATCTTGGGTACCACCACTTCATTGAAAAAATCTGATCACTGTACTGACTCGACTCCTCACCAAAATTGGCCGAAAAATGGCAACAGGAAAAATTTCAAAAAACCTACGATAAGGAATCATTGGGGACATTGGTGCATATGGCATACCCATTCCTTGCCACATTTGAGCTTTAATTTTGCATAAACATAACACAAAAATCAATAATTTGTCTAAAAAATATCTATCTAGAAGCATTTCTCTCCAACAGTCGATGGATTTGAGTAATGTCACCCAATCAAGGAAATGCAAATCGGATGAAAAGGAAAATCTTTTTCCGGATAGTTTCCGAGTCAAATCATGTTCCGCATTATATTCAAGTGCAAGTTTCAGATCGAAATAGTGTGGAGGGAAATTAGTGGTCATATCTTTTGTTATTTTCACTCGAAGTTATGACCGGAGCGGATTAAAGATCGTGCTTTTTTAGCTTGAAATAATTCTTTTGACCAGTGTTGTCTCAACCAGTTATTTTTTTATGGAAAAAATCTTAATTTTATTAACCTACTACATTCAATGTGTAATATCTGTCTGTCTGTGTGTCCAGAGATCTCGGGAAAGTTAGATTTAAACTCCCACTGCTAAAACAAAAATTGTAGCAACGATGAGAAAAGACGATTGACACCAAGATTATCGAAATTGAAGATAAAAATGTTTTCTATTTTTACCCTTGTGGGGGAATCAAGATGAAAAAATCGATTTTTCAAAAAATTCCCCAAATCGGCTGATTTTTGCAGGAACTCGAATACGAAGGAATTTTTGAATTTTGACAGCAGGAAAGGGTTGAATCGGCTAATTTTCGGCACTATATGTTCGCCACAACTTTCGCCACGTTAATTTTCGGCGTTTCATGTTCGCCACAACTTTCGCCACGTTGCCAAAAAAACTATAACTTTCGCTACGTTCGTGTCAATATACATATGCGCTCGGAGTCACTCTCGGAAATCCCCTTCTTCATCTCTCTGAGAGCGGTGGCGCTCGGTTCTCGGTACTTATTATTATTGCATATTAGTATACATAAACATGGTTAGATATTTTATGATTGCTATTAAAATGTGCCACTTTTCTGGTTAACTTGAGCACAAGATGTTTCGAAGATTCTCGAAATTCTTGATGCTTGAACAAATAAATGAGTGCATTCAAAATTCCATTAAATTCTGCTCCGTATTGTATTAACATGAATGCAGTAGTAGCCAGCCAACCATCTACATGGAAATACTAAAATTTTAAGAAAAATACACATATGATAAACATTAGAGTTGCACAAGTTATAAAAAGTGACAATCCTTGTAACTGGTGAGAAATACAGTCAACTCTTGATATAGTGGCCCCCTGAAGGAAGGGGCCACTATTGTACAAGACATTAAAAAACTTTCGAAGGGAGGGGCCACTATATCGAGAGTTGACTGTATGTGAATTTTGAGTACGAACATAAATTGTTCATAGTTATAAAGGTGATAAACTTGTCTTCTTTGTCAAAACGAACAAAAATGATCATACTCAACATTCGCATATTTCTGGCTGGTAATAAAGATTGTAACTTGTCATTCCTAATAAACTTACATAAACCAGTAATTGTAGAATAGCCGGTAGAGCATAAAATATAGTCATAGAAAATAAAGCGATCGAAACAGTAACGAAAACTTTGGATTGCATTTTGGAGAGGCTATTTTTGGCATTCGTTTGAGATTTTTTTGCTGCATTTATATGTTTCCAGAAGAGGAATAGACTGATTAGGTATACTACTAAACAAATTTACAGATAATTGAGATCACTCAAGTAATACGTAATCCAAATTTGGGATCTATTGCGTTTTAAGGTAGTCACTTACAGGATCGTAAGTCAAAGTTAGAAAAATGCCAGAATTTTTAATTTTTTCATAAAAACTGATGTTCTACAAAGTTGTTCGACTTGATCTCAGGAATTCAATGAGCTATCTCTCAGCCCAATCGGATTTAAATTGACCGAGGTATTGCCTTAAAACGAAAAAATAGGGGAACACATTTTTTTAACACATTTAAGGCCATATCTCGGTCAATTTAAAGGTTATTTTTCGTTTCTATAATTTTCAAAAAATTTAAGGTTCCGGGGAGATTCGAACTCCCGTTGCTGGATTCAAAGTCCAGAGTCCTAACCGCTAGACTACGGAACCGATGATTTAAAAAACACAAAAAGAGGGTAAATGAAAATTTTTTTCTTCGACGAGAATGTACTTCATTCATTTATGGATTGAACAAGCCGATAAAATTTCAGCTGGACAAACAATTTTTTATGAGTGAAAAAAAGAAAGAAAAATTTGAAAAACAAAATTTACTCCCCCTACGGTGGTTTTTTGATAAAATTGGAGGAACTTCGAAATTTTAAAATGAGTCATGCCATTCGACCAAGACGAGTAGAACGAATACTATAATATGGGTTTTCCATCTCGAGCACATGGCCGAGTGGCTAAAGAAACCTTTCACTTTAGCCACTCGGCCATGGGCTCGGCTTAGAAAACCCTTGTTATGGTATTCGTTCTACTCTTTTGGCGAGCTGAGTCGAATGGCATGATTCGTTTTAAAATTTCGAAGTTCCTACAATTTTATTAAAAAATCCGCCCCCATTTTCTTTTTTACTTACCAAAAAATACAATACTAGTAAGTCCAGAGTAAGCAGGTAATATATGATACCAATAATAAGTTAAAGGAAGCAGACATTTATCCAAAGTTAGCCATGTAATATCTTTCAGCCCATAGATATTATTTTCTTCAGCCTGGAAAAAGACCAAAAATGTAAGCAACGAAACAACTACCACGATTAAGATTAAAGAAATTGTACATATTTTCTAAAATATTGAAGGCTTATAACAAAAACAGTTTAAAAATTTACATAATTTTGGTTGTTATTATACCAAATCGGTTTCCATATAGCAGTTAACCTATCTATAGCTATCAGAAGAGCAATAAAAGACTCAAGACGATAACAAACTGCGAAGATTATAGAAATCGAAGTAGAGCAAAACATAAAGTTAAATTCAACAATGTTATCTTCGATAGCGACTAGAATCAAAATTCCACGAATAAATGTTCCTATGCCTAAAAATGTTAACCAAAAATTTAGAGCCCAGTATTTCCAGTTAACACACCTATAAAAACTTCCACAACACTCAAATACACAATAATCCAGTTGCATTGAAGTTGTCGAAGTTTTTTGTAAAGAGCAAATAAAATAATAATATATAGATTGGCTATAATAGTCAAGAAACCACTTATAATAAAATAAATTTGCATAAATTTAGAATAGCCAAAGGCATCGAAAGGTGGTTTGGAATAAAAATCAGAGGATATTATGATAGACGAGTTCTCCATGAGTAAGACAACTAAAATTTTCTAAGTTTCTAAAATTTTCCAAGTTAAATGTAGCTGAATCATTTAATTAAGCTTATTAGTGCATTCAAATGAAGCAAAACAGAAACATTAGGTGATCTATGTAATAGTGTATTAGATCAACTATTTAGTTTTCAGCTTAAGCGCCTTCACTAATTCAAATGGAAGTACCAAGCACTAATTGCACTCTCGGCGTCGAGACGGTTTTATTTTTCAGGGTCAACAAAATTTCGAATGTGGTCTTCAACAAATTTATAGCCAACAAAAGATGAATAAAATTGCAAAAGACCATATTCGAAAATTCGTTGACCCTGAAAAGTTATTCTCGCTTTAAATTTTGCGTCTCGACGTCTAATTGCAATTAGTGCTCCCCCAACTTTCTTATCTACTACACTATGAGCGCCAACTTTTTATCGTTCAGCGGGAAACGGATTATAGCGTTCGACATAACTGAAAAATATTTTTCCAAAAACGCCTATTTTTAGAAAAAAATCAACTGCAAGAATGCCCAGTTCCAGCGGTCGGGCTACTCCAGTGAATCACATCGACATTCTTCGGTTTAGCTGTGAAGTGTTGAATTCCTATTACTGCGGTCTTGCAACATAACATTGTATTAGACTTTTCAAATATAAATGTGGCTGGAATTGTTCTCGCTTCAATATGTCTATGTATTGAAGCGAAAAGTTAGTTCATTAAAGTTTATTTAAAAAAGATCAAAGGTAATGTACAGGGTGGTCCAGCATCCTTAAAGGGGGGGGGGGAGTCATTGTGGGTTATCGACAAAAAAAGCGCTAGACTGCCAGTACTTATTATTATTACATATTAGTATACATAAACATGGTTAGATATTTTAGCATTTCCATTATGATTGCTATTAAAATGTGCCACTTTTCTAGCTAACTTGAGCACAAGATGTTTCGAAGATTCTCGAAATTCTTGATGCTTGAACAAATAAATGAGTGCATTCAAAATTCCATTAAATTCTGCTCCATATTGGATTAACATGGATGCAGTAGTAGTCAGCCAACCATCTATGTGAAAATACTAAAATTTTAAGAAAAATACACATATGATAAACATTAGGGTTGCACAAGTTATAAAAAGTGACAATCCTTGTAAAGTCCACTATCGATATAGTAGCCCCCTGAAGGGAAGAGCCACTATATAGAATTCTAGGGAGGGGCCACTATTGTACAAGACATTAAAAAACTTTCGAAGGGAGGGGCCACTATATCGAGAGTTGATTGTATGTGAATTTTGAGCACGAATATAAATTGTTCATAGTTATAAAGGTGATAAACTTGTCTTCTTAATCAAAACGAATAAATTATTATCGTACTCAACATTCGCATATTTCAGGCTGGTAACAAAGATTATAACTTTTTTTAACTTGTCATTCCTAATAAACTTACATAAACCAGTAATTGTAGAATAGCCGGTAGAGCATAAAATATAGTTATAGAAAATAAAGCGATCGAAACAGTAACGAAAACTTTGGATTGCATTTTGGAGAGGCTATTTTTGGCATGCTTTTGAGATTTTTTGGTTGCACGTATATTTTTCCAGAAGAGGAATAGACTAATTAGGTATACTACTAAAAAATTTACAGACAATTGAGATCATTCAAGTAATACGTAATCCAAATTTGGGATCTATTGCGCTTTAAGGTAGCAGTGATGTTTTCGAATACAAACGGTGTTTTAATATGGTTTTATTTTTACTATAACTTTTTATGGTTAACTCGGATTTGAAAACGATGATCTAGAAAGTTGTTTATCTGCACTGGATGCATAGTTATGAAAAAATCCTATCGAAATTCGTTTTCTGGAAGGAGATATACATCAGTATTCGATAGCCATTTTTTAGTATTGGATAGAAAGCCTATCGAATACTGATGTATATCTCCTTCCAGAAAGCGAATTTCGATAGGATTTTTTTCAAAACTATGTAACCGATGCTGATGAACAACTTTGTAGAACATCGTTTTCAAATCCGAGTTAACCATAAAAAGTTATAGTAAAAATAAAACCAGATCAAAACACTGTTTGTATTCGAAAACATCACTGTAAGGTAGTCACTTACAGGATCGTAAGTCGAAGTTAGAAAAATTCCAGAATTTTAAATTTTTTCATAAAAAGTGATGTTCTACAAAGTTGTTCGCCGTGATTTCAGGAATTCAACGAGCTATCAGCCCAATCGGATTTAAATTGACCGAGGTATGGCCTTAAAACGAAAAAAATAGGGGAAAACCTTTTTTACACATTTAAGGCTATATCTCGGTCAATTTAAATCCAGTTGAGATGAGAGATAGCTTGTTGAATTTCTGAAATCACGACGAACAATGTTGTAGAACATCACTTTTTACGTAAAAATCTAAAATTCTGGCAAATCGGATGAAAAGAAAAATCTTTTTCCGAATAGTTACCGAGTCAAACCACGTTTCGCCATTATATTCAAGTGCAAGTTTCGGATCGAAATAGTGTGGAGGGAAATTAGTGGTCATATCTTTTGTACCCTTGTTAAAATTGAACATTTTTTCACTTGAGGGGTTAAGGATTTTATGATTTTGAAAATTTTAGAAAAAAAAATACCCCATTTGTTCAATAAAAATGACATTTTTTCACACAAAAATCGTCAATTTTCACCATTTTGGCCAAAAAAAATTTTGCCATTTTGGCCAAAAAAAGATTTTTTGGTCATTTTTCTTTTTTATAAGTTTCAAAAAACTTAAGGTTCCGGGGAGATTCGAACTCCCGTTGCTGGATTCAAAGTCCAGAGTCCTAACCGCTAGACTACGGAACCGATGATTTAAAAAACACAAAAAGAGGGTAAATGAAAATTTTTTTCTTCGACGAGAATGTACTTCATTCATTTATGGATTGAACAAGCCGATAAAATTTCAGCTGGACAAACAATTTTTTATGAGTGAAAGAAAGAAAGAAAATTTTGAAAAACAAAATTTACTCCCCCTACGGTAGTTTGTTGATAAAATTGGAGGAACTTCGAAATTTTAAAACGAGTCATGCCATTCGACCAAGACGAGTAGAACGAATACCATAACATGGGGTTTCCATCTCGAATACATAGCCGAATGGCTAAAAAAATCTTTCATTTTAGCCACTCGGCCATGGGCTCGGATTGGAAACCCCTTGTTATGGTATTCGTTCTACTCATTTTGGCGAATGGCATGACTCGTTTTAAAATTTCGAAGTTCCTACGATTTTATTAAAAAATCCGCCCCCATTTTCTTTTTTACTTACCAAAAAATACAATACTAGTAAGTCCAGAGTAAGCAGGTAATATATGATACCAATAATAAGTTAAAGGAAGCAGACATTTATCCAAAGTTAGCCATGTAATATCTTTCAGCCCATAGATATTATTTTCTTCAGCTTGGAAAAAGACCAAAAATGTAAGCAATGAAACAACTACCACGATTAAGATTAAAGAAATTGTACATATTTTCTAAAATATTGAAGGCTTATAACAAAAACAGTTTAAAAATTTACATAATTTTGGTTGTTATTATACCAAATCGGTTTCCATATAGCAGTTAACCTATCTATAGCTATCAGAAGAGCAATAAAAGACTCAAGACGATAACAAACTGCGAAGATGATAGAAATCGAAGTAGAGCAAAACATAAAGTTAAATTCAACAATGTTATTTTTGATAGCGACTAGAATCAAAATTCCACGAATAAATGTTCCTATGCCTAAAAATGTTAACCAAAAATTTAGAGCCCAGTATTTCCAGTTAGCACACCTATAAAAACTTCCACAACACTCAAATACACAATAATCCAGTTGCATTGAAGTTGTCGAAGTTTTTTGTAAAGAGCAAATAAAATAATAATATATAGATTGGCTATAATAGTCAAGAAACCACTTATAATAAAATAAATTTGCATAAATTTAGAATAGCCAAAATCATCAAAAGGTGGTTTGGAATAAATATCAGAGGATATCATGGTAGACGAGTTCTCCATGCGTAAGGCAACTTATCTAAAATTTTCTAAACTAAATGTAGCTGAAACATTTAATTAAGTTTATTAGTGCATTAAAATGGAGCAAAGCAGAAACATTAGATGATCCGTGCAATAGTGTATCAGGTCAACCATTAAGTTTTCAGCTTAAAGGTATTGTGCACGCACGAACAAGTTGGGGGCGGATTTTTCGTTTCAATAATATAAACTATATTGCAAATCAGGCAAAGAAATATTATATATAAAAAATTTCAAGTTTGTTATATGATATTTCCTTGCCTGACTTGTAATATAGTTTATATTATTGAAGCGAAAAATCCGCCTCCAACTTGTTTGTGCGTGCACAATACCTTTAAGCTGAAAACTTAATCATTGACCTGATACACTATTGCACGGATCATCTAATGTTTCTGCTTTGCTCCATTTTAATGCACTAATAAACTTAATTAAATGTTTCAGCTACATTTAGTTTAGAAAATTTTAGATAAGTTGTCTTACACATGAAGAACTCTTCCCAACTTGTGCGTGCACAGTACCTTTAAAAAAATTTTTTAACGGGGGTGCATTTTTCGACCATTTGGGAGAAAAATGTTTTCGTAAAAATGACCCTATTGGGGTAATTTGATGCTAGAAATCGATTGAACGCACTCCCGATGCGTAAAAACGCCATCTTGACTAAGTTTTCGTGAAAATTTGCCTATTTTTCGCTTTCATCTTTTTTCGTTGCTCTTTTCGCCCATTCCTTTCTGCAACCCGGCATTATCATCAAGCAATTTTTCACTAAAACTTGGTCAAGATGGCGTTTTTACGCATCCGATCTGGTAAGTTAAGCAACGTTAGCTCACAGGTTCGATTCCCATTAGGGTAAAACTTTTGAATTTCGAAAATTTTTTACAAAAAATAAACAAAAATTTTTTGCTCCATTTTTTGTAAAAAAAAATTTGAAACTCAAAAGTTTTACCCTAATGGAAATCGAACCTACGGCCCTAACGTTGCTTAACTTGTCAAGTCGGACGGGCGGCTTCTTTATCTACTATACTATGAGCGCCAACTTTTTTTGTCGTTCTGCGGGAAATGGATTATAGCGTTCCCCATACTTGAAAAGTATTTTTCCAAAAACGCCTATTTTTAGAAAAAATCAACTGCAAGAATCCCAATTAAGTTCCAGCGATCGGGCCACTCCAATGAATCACATCGACATTCTTCGGTTTAGCTGTGAAGTGTTGAATGCCCTATTACTGTAGCTCTGGAACATAAAATTTTATTAGACTTTTCACATATAAATATGGCTGGAATTGTTAGTTCATTAGAGTTTATTTTAAAAAGATCAGGGGCAATGTACAGAGTGGTCCAGCATCCTTAATAAGAAAATTCGATATTTCGGCGATCTTAAAAGATTTTTATTCACAGTTTTTTGTATGTTGGTATGGGCATCGAGATATTTTTAAGATTTTTGAATAAGTCTGTGCATTGAAGTGAAACCCTGAATTTTTTCCTTAAAGGGGGGGGGGTTCACCGACGGAGGAAAAATCCGATTTTGAAGAAAAAAGTTCAATTTTTTGTATTTTTGACCTACGGGGGGTAAAATTCACCTGAAAAATCGATTGCGAGCATTTAGAAAGCATGAAACGCAGTCCTAATGGGTCAAAATGCCAAAAAATGGTGTTTTTTAGCGATTTTTTACGATTTTCTCGAAAAATTTTGCAAAATTTTTTAAAATTTTTGCACCAATTTTAAAAAGTACACTACTCAAAATATCAAAATGCAAAAATTTTTTTATGAAATGCATTTTTGGCCGAGATAATGCAAAAGTAAGCCATTTTTAGTATATATTACCATACAGTAGCGGGCAAAAAACTTGGCACCCCCATAAAAATTCGTATTTATGGGTTTAGGTGCCAAAATTTTTGCATATTCATGTTATTCAGGTCCAAAATAGGTAGAATCAACACTTTTTTCGAAGAAAAAAATTTTNGAAAATTTTTATTTTTCTCAAAAACATGTTTTTTAGGGTTTTCGGGGTTGGGGAACACGATTCCGGTGCTTAAAAAATTTCAAAATGCTTTCCAGAGTGAAAAAAATGGCAATATATGGCGTTTTACCATTACAACAATAATGAACAAAAATCAATTTGTATATGCGGAAAAGCAGTTCATTAAGATTCACTTATTCCAAATGATGATGAAAATGCCTTCTAGTGTGCTATGTATTTTACTTGTTTTAAAAATGTTTCTGTTCGGTTTTGCCCTGGTTTAGTTCGATTTTGGTTCGGTTTTTCGCAAAAATTCCCGGTTAAACCGAATTCGGTTTTATATCACTAACCATAATCTTCCAAATCTGTTAATTAAACGTTTTATCTTCAATAAAAACAAAAACTAATGATAAAAATAAAAAATATCTATAACAAAAACGGTATTAAAGCTCGTCGGGTCTTTGGATAATCGTCGAATTTTTGAAGATACCATCTAAAAATTTGCAATTAGAATTTTGCCATAAAAATACAAAATCTTACTGATGGTGATGCAAAGCTCTAGGACCAATATTCGAGATCGTGAACACAGCAAACGCCACAGCAGGCCAAGTTTGTGCATATAGAGCATAACCGAACCATTCGATTATTTCTCCCAGAAAATTCGCACCGGAAACATATTCGAACATGCCGCCTGAAAAAATTATGCATTAATTGAAAATTTAAACATGGGGAGCGACAATCCACCTTTTGGAATTTTGTATCCAGTTTCGCCAGGTTTTCTCAAATTCCTCAAAATGTGGTCCGAATGGCAGTTTATGAACATGCCAATGAAAAACAGCAGGATTCCTAAAAAATTCAAAAATTTATATCTACACAGCAAAATGAGGCAAATTTCTAATTCAAAAATATCAGATCGATTTTTGAGCTTAAAAATCAGTATAATTTTTTAGATCAAAAATCTTTAAAATATGTATTTTTGAGAATGAAAATCAGTAGCCTTTTTACACCTTCGGGTATAACCCAATACAACTTCATACAATACCTAATATACTAGTAAATCTCGTCATATAACCAGATGGATAATCGGCATATAAAGTGTGATAAAATCCTTGAATATAACCATTCCATATGCAAAAAACAATCCCCAGAAACATCAAATGAAATGGCGTGGGTTTGCCTCCTTTGATTAAAAAGGGATATATCATAGTCCTAAATTTCAAATATGCAAATTTCATCAACAGAATTTCTTCCACCTATGAAAATAATGCCCGGCAAACATCAAAATAATCGATAGGTTCACATAATTTGTCTTCACCACTGGATCAAATAATAACACCAACAGTGGTATCAGCAAAGAAGGGGCTTCTTGAATAAACCAAGCCAGGCGAGCTGGTACCGCCAGCCAATTTAAAATGGCATCTTTTCCATAGCGTCCATAAGTGGCACGCTGTTTGAAGACTAGCATATAAGCGGCGGTGATAAGACCGGAAAGTATCATAAAGAAAGAGAGAAATATTATGAGATCGGGTTCGTCAAAGCCAAAAATAGCGTATGATCCAGGACGGCGTAAATAGCGGAATTGGTCAATTAAGGAATATATTTGATCAAACATGTTGCCTAAAAAGCTCACTAAGAATACAAGCAGATTGATTTTCGAACCGTGTTTTTGCACATAAAAATCAGCTCGATGAGTAGGGACCGTCACGGGTCGTAAAAAACCGTCCATAGGGTCTATGTAAAAAAACCGTACCGGGGTCATTTTTGAGTTTTGATATGGGTATTATAGATTTATACCTCTAGTTTC
Source organism: Acrobeloides nanus (assembly GCA_900406225.1). Taxonomy (NCBI): domain Eukaryota; kingdom Metazoa; phylum Nematoda; class Chromadorea; order Rhabditida; family Cephalobidae; genus Acrobeloides; species Acrobeloides nanus. The sequence continues at coordinate 20,959 of OZJO01001587.1, forward strand.
AGAATCTATCAATTTTTTTGATCTAATCGATCATTTCGATGGTTTTTTGCTTTGATCTTTGACATACACTCAAAAAGGGCTGTTTTTTGAAAAATCATAATTTTTTCTTGAAAACTGGTTTTTTTATGCAATTTTTTGCTAGTATTAGTTAGATTTTTTATTGATAGACATAAAAATATTGTGACAATAAGCTATACTTTCTTTTATGTCAATATATATATATTTTTTCAAAAATCACAAAAATGACCTATTTTAGTAAAATCGCTATATTTTCGTTATTTTGAAGAGCGATTTTAAGCGGGGTTGAGGATTAATAGAATGAAGCATTCTCTTCAAAACTAAGTAAAAATTATATTGAAAAAGTGACGCTCAGTGACGCTTCTTTTGATATCTTTATAAAAAAAGCTTCTTTTTATATAGCATTCGAAAATCCTGTTCTAAGGGGGTCAGGAAAATTTTTTCAACCCCTGAAACCATCACCAAACGATTCCCCGGTTATAAAAACCCCTATTATGCGATAAAAATAACGTTATCGCGTTAAATTGAAAAAGTTAGAGCTGATTTTTCCAACCTCGTGTCCTAAAAACTGGGGTTTTTATGGTGAAAAAGTTCAAAAAGAGTTGGGGGATTTAGACGGCTGGGATATAATTGCGTTTAAAAGTTTAAACAACCCCCAATACACAAATGATTAGATTTTTGAGTAAATCCACCCACACAATCACTCACACTACCCTAAAACACTGTGACACGATTTTATTTTATATAACACGAATTCGATCAAGTTTTCGTGTCAATATCTAATTTTATTCAAAAAGAGTGCCATTATTTCAAATATAATTTTTTTTCAAAACCTATATTTATTTTCATGGTTCGAGAATGCTCGCAATCGATTTTTCGCATAGAAAAACCCCTAGAAAGCCAATTTTCCGAATAAAAATAGAAAATTTCCGATTTTCGCTTTAATACCGACATACTCCCTGAATCAGGGTCATGAAAATTTTTTCACGCTTCGAGAATGCGCGCAATCGATTCTCCGCAAAAAATTACCTATATAAGTGTAAAATCATAAAATTCGGAGCCATTTTAGGTTTTTTTTATTTTTTAGCCTCGGTACGGTTTTTATTGTAAAAAATTTGATTCTCTATGGACGGTATGGTATCTTTTTTCTAACGCAAAATTTCAAGGGAAAATCAGTTTTTGACGCGGTTTTTTTTCGGCATATAGCATTTAATGGTCGAAAAAACGATTTAAAAATATTTCTAGCTTAAAAAACTTTCAGGAAATAGGTTTTCTTGAAACACGCGACGGTCCCTAACCAAGATCCCCGAAAACGGATAAGGCAAAGCTGAAATACGACGGTTTGAAAAATGCCATTACGGCGTTACAACTAGGGCTGCACAAAAAGTAAGTACTTGCGTTCGAAAGTAAGTAATTACTTGAGATTTTGATCAGACTTACTTTTAAAGTAAGTACTTTGTAAGTTAGTCACTTGAGAAGTAATTTGATGAACAAACTATAAAATATGCTTTTATTGAGGTAAATAAATAAGATAGCTTTTTTAAAAATATTTTTGAAGCTATTTTGTAAATAGTTACTTACAAAGTAAGTCATTTTCAGAGTACTTACTTTGTAAGTAACTTGACCGAAAGTTACTTTGCAAGTAAGTACTTCATAAGTGAGTTACTTGCAAAGTAACTGGTAAGTACTTACTTGCAAAGTAACTGACTTTTAAAGTAACTGGTACCAGTTACTTTGTAAGTAACTCACTTTTGAAGTACTTACTTACAAAGTAACTCTCTGAAATATTTGAAATCAATAGCAATATCGAAATTAAAATCTTTTAATATTAAACGATAAATGTGCGTTTGTCTGACGGACAAATTTCGTAACCTTAAGTCCAATCCCGTTACGACTTGTTAAATTTTTGGAAAGAGCTCGGTGAGAGAAGAAAAACGATACCAAAATCATGGGGATACCCCCTCTGGAAAAATTAAAAATTCAATGTTTCATTTTTGCCTTTTCAGCTTAGGTATTTGGTCAGAAATGAAAAAAATGGAAAAGATATGAAAAAATCGAAAAAATTCGTTTCAGCATAAGTCCGAACGAAAACTCTTGGTCTGACGACCCGGAGGATTTTGTAAGTCACTTACTCCGAAACACAAAGTAATTACTTTGTAAGTGATTTTTGAAAAGTTACTTTGTAAGTAATTACTTTGCAAGTGAGTTTCCAAAAGTTACTTTGTAAGTAATTACTTTGCAAATGAGTTACTTTGAAAGTAATTAACATAAAAAATAATTAAAAAATAATGAGGAAGTGTTGATTAATGCTATAGATTAGTAGAAATAAAAAAATACGCAAATAAAGAGTTGATTACTTTGTAAGTCACTTACT